>JARJEC010151674.1:0-11763 GCA_030264575.1 Tachinus sp. AB-2021 | reverse complement strand
AACATTACTAAAACACCGAAAACCGGTCGTTGCCTTTAAGGAAACCTATAAATAATCTCATTTTTGTATCGTGTTTATTACTACCTGGTCAGACCCTTCAAAGAAATTAATTTTAATACTGAAGGTGATTTGTCTTAAGTTTTTAATTTTTGTACTTTTCAAAGTTTATTGTTTATAACAAAATTATTAAATACCATTCATAATGAAAATTGCGAAGGTTTTGAAAAGATTTTTATCTGCGTATATTACCTAGAAACGACAATATTTTCCTCTATAAATTAATAAGCATTCTATCATTTATATTATTAATTTTTTTATCAGGCTCAAACAGTGATTATTTTATTTTTTATTATTTTATTCTAATTCAAATGCAAGCTTTTGATTGGCTTAAACAGGTTTATACGAGCGAATTGGTAACACACAAGTTTGTGTTTTGCCAGTGTAATTACATTACTGACAATTAAGTTGGGCGTTAAGAGCATATATAACTTTCATATTAATGTTTGAGATAAATAATAAGGTATGTTGTTAAAGTTTTAAATAATCTTTCAAATGCAACTTATATACATAATAATGATTATTCTCTTTTTTTGTGAGAAATGATGTTGCTTTAGGAAACCATACTTCAATCAACATAATCTATCTCAAAAAACAGAGTAATCATTAATACGTATATAAGAAGCATTTGAAAGATTATTTAAAACTTACATATAATAAAATACCTTTTTATTTATCTTAAACATTAATATCAAAGTCAAACCAATTTAATTTGATAATCATTAATACACTCGTTATATTACCTTTGAAAATTGCACATTGCAAGAATTACAGCGATAGTGCACTGGCGCTAAGCAACGCAATCAATATAAACATTTAATTGGACAAATTAATTAGTATTTCTCAATGTAAATGCACTTTTAATCAAATTACAATTAAAACAAATTCATGCAGTTTCTAACGTAATCAATCATAATTTATAAAACTGTTTTAATAGTTGTTATTTTGTTGTAACGTCCAACGGGAGTATTATATAGGATAGTGATAATAGCTTCTTTGGACCAATGTATATTAATTTATTAATTAAGTTAAGACAAAACATGCAGACGTCTCGGTCTCTACTGCGGCCTTCCTCAATTTATACACTATCCTGGTCGCTTTACGAGCGGTTTTTTATATTTCCATTATTCATTTTCATTTTTATTACTGAGGAATCCTATATTAAACTGTTTCAATTCATTAAAAATTGGAAAAAGGGAAGAAAATAAAATTTTGTTGAAACATTCACAAAATATTGACTGATAAATAAATAAAGAGGGAAACGTGCTTGATTGAAAATTAAATGAAAATAAAAAAATTGTAAAACGATAATGTTGATCGATTGGCTAAAATGCGTAAACATAATAAAAACAAAATCTAAACTAATCAAAGTCAGTTATTATACGATATTTTATGCATGAAAAGAATAAAATAACAGTATCACACGAAGATTGTAAATAATAATTAATTACAATTTAAATTTTTAGATGGAACCTTAGTTGAAATTAGAATATTATAATTGTTAAATAACTACTATGCCATTACTCCATTTGAAATAAAAAATTTTAAGCAGTGGATATGAAATCCAAAGGTTATGGGTTTGATCCCATCCGAGGTGCATTTTTTAAAATATTTATTTCAAATGGAGTAATGGCGTAGTAATTATTTAATAATTATAATATTCTAATTTTATCCAGTATCAGCCCCAAGCTGGCACTAAATTTAAAACTTTTGAAAATTAATAAAAGCCCACGGCCGAGACAGATTTAAGCAAAGTTAATTTAAGTTAATTTTAAATAACAATGAAAAAAATCTTTGAAAACCAGCTAATAAAAAAGTTGTTAATTAAATAAATAATAATTTTGTTGAATCGTTAACAAATCAAACGAAACACATTGGTGTCTGCTTATGGGACAGCGGACACCAGTGGAGTAGCCAAATCTGTCAGCTTTGCGTCCTTTTAAAACAAATTATTGCCTCAAAAATTAAAATTTTTGTAATTTGTTGAGAAAAAAAATTAATTTAAAATTTTTATTAAAAAATATGACTTTTCCATTTTTCTTAAAAAATGTTTTTTAGAAATTCAAATTATTTTGCAGTTTTATTTTAGATTCCAGAAATTACAAAAAATCACATTTTTGTAGTTTTTTGAGTTAGTTGCAATTTTTAATGCCGTTTTTAAGATTTTTTTAAAATTCTTAATTCAATTTTAGATAGATCTTATAATTTTTGCGGTTTTTATTAAACTTTTTCCAGATTTTGTAATTTTTAGCAATTTTATTTTCACTTTTAGTTGCGTTTGTGGTAAAATCTTTTTTCCTCTATTTCTATGTTTTTTTGTGTGATTTGTCGGTGTTTATTAACCCTTTTCTGAATTTTTGTGTTTTTTGAGATATTTTCATTTTTCTTCAAATTTTGTCATTTTAATTTTTTTTCAAATTTTGCAATTTTTATTTTTCTTTGAATTTTGCCATTTTTATTTTTCTTCAAATTTTGGAATTTTTATTTTTGCACACTATGTTGCATTTTTAAGTTTTTTGCTGTTTTTATTGACTTCTCTTATAGATAATTTTCTGTTTTATTTAGTTTTCTTTAATATTTTAATTAATATTTTTTCAACTTTTGCAGTTTAATCGAATTTATTTATGATTAAAGTTAAAAAACGGTTTTTTAAAATTTCTCTTAAAAAATATATTTCTTTATAGAAATTCAAAAACTTAAAGAACCAAAAACTTGTTTTCTTTTTAAATATTTAACTTATATGTTAAAATGCAAAAAATATAGATATCAGAGAAATGTTGCGCAAAAATTACAAAATTATACTGGCTGTAACTGCTGTTAGAGAGTCCTAATCTCAATCTAAAATTGCCCTGTTATGGAAGGTGTTCATTTATATGAGTTGTCCACTACTAGAGATGTATGTAGTACAATCACTCATCGGCCGGTAATTATACAAACTTTTAAAATTTTGAAAACTTTACAAGAATTTTAAAAATATACAAGAATTTCACATAATTAAAATAAACTTAAAAAATGCCTAGCAGTACTTTTACAATTCACAAAAATTCTACACAACTCCTACAAACCATTTAAAAATATCACAAAAAACTTTTATTTTCCACAATTCTAATAAATTCACCCAATTCACCCAAAGAATTCCGAACAATTCAAAAAAGTTTACACAATCCAAACAAATTCTACATAATTTCAAAAAATCTAATCAATTCTGAAAAATCAAAAATGTTAGAAAGGTTCTACGAAATCTAAAAATTACATAATTCTAAAAATTTCACATAATTGTGAACAATTGTTGGAAATCGATTATAACAAGCAAATTTATTTGAATAACCAATGAAAATATAAAGTTACGATTGCCTACCAATGTCACATAATTCATTTTAATATTTTATAATGCATTTTTATATCAATATAATTGTACATTGTAATATCTGTTTGTTTTAATTAGCAATTAAATTCATAGAATTAATTAGAAAATTGAATGATAAACACATCTAGAAAGTATTGCAACTTTGAGGTAATATAAATTTTATTTGAGTTACTCATATATCAATGAAGAAAATATTAATTAAAAAAATAGAAATTATACATTTTAGTAATTTGGTTAGTTTACTCCAGTTTACTTGTTTGAAATGAATTAAATTGAAAAGTAATAAATTTTCATTTAATATGTCATCGTAAGAAAGTATACTAACACTTATTTGAAACAAACGAAATAATCTATCTACCTTTTTTTGTTAAAACGAAACATCATGTGAAAATCTAATTCACATTTATATAACAGGCTCTATCGCTACTTACAAGCTGGCTTTATTGGCTTCCATTTTGACCAGCACGTTTTTTTATCAAAAATGTTGCAGGACAAAGAGAAACGCAACAACAATTAGTTCAAACAAAATACCCTGCATAGCACTGATTAATATTATGGAAGGCTCGATTTAATTAAAATATCGATTTTGATACTCATTCAATATTGCTGTATTGTTATTAGGTCAATTTAAATATAAATAATGAAGCTTGACTTCTATAATTTGACGCGATTTTCTGAAAACGATTATCCGTGTTATTTAAATGACAGAATTTTAATTTTATTTATCCCTTATGGCAGCTGCATTGATGAGTAAATAATCGTCAGTCGTAATTATGCAATTCAGATTTTGCTAATTAATTTTCCTTTGTAATATATGCGCATGGATAATTTAATTGAATTGAATGTTTTGTAGTTTTCAATATTCTTTTTATTAGAGTCTTATTTATAAAATAAAATAAACAAATTTAGAAATCGATTATCGATAAGAGTGAAGCTGATTTAAGTAAAAAATTCAGTTGCTGCAAAGGTTCTTTCGAAAGAGGTGCAAATTTTTATTTTGCCGTTTTTATATAGCGTACTAACATTTTGCATGAAAAATGTTTATTGTTAAAATATGTTTTCTGTTGATCGTTTATTAAACAGATGTATTGACAGGGGACCGCTAATAGCTCCTATTAACGCATGCATGGCCATTAAAAAGATTGTTCTGTCGCTAGCTACTAAGCTGAATATTTATTTATATTATCAAAAAATATTTACAATATTACTAAAATATTAACAAATTCTATATTTTATGTCCGAACATAGTGGAATTATATAATGTTCATTCTGAAAATTATAAAAATTATATTTGTGGAGTTTTAATTTTTATAATTTTCAGAATGAATATTAACAAATTATTTTACGTCAAGTGCAATGTCAATTTGATTATTATAGATTTAGCCAGGATTTAAAAATTTTCTCATAGAATAATTATAAATAGATTTTGTGAGTAATTTTAAGAAAAAAATTGTAATCAACACGTCAAATAACTAATTCGAAATATAATAGAAAAATATTGAATTTTAACGTTAATTTTAAAGAATTTCATTAAATATTATATTGAATTGTGCAAATTATAAAAATCAACAGTATTGAAGAACAATAAAAATGATTTTAATCAAACAATCTCCAACAACACGTCATTTTGTTCAAAATTATTTGATAGATTTGACAATTTTAGTATTCACCTGAGTGTTGAATACAATGTTTATTAAATGTAAAGATAGTAATAATTACAATATTCCATGTTTTCGCACTATTACTACTATCTCTAAATATTTGATTTAAGTAGTCCAAGTACATAGTTCGGATGCTGATTGAAGACATGTGCTATTTATTCAAAATTATCCGACCATGCTAGCCGAAAATTTTTGTTTCAAAATTATTATATATTGCTTTGTGGTCTTATCAGGGGCAGATAGTATAATAATTTACACCGGCTTTTGATTTGGACAATCTTAAGTAGTTTGGATCCGTTGCTTCTCCGTTCTGATGACTGTTTACTTGTTTATCTAAAAGAAAATTCGGATGGTTTTTTATAATATACTTTAGGCATTTCCAAATATATAAGCACAGTACAGTTAAGATTTAAAGGGATTTGGAATTTGAAGCCAGCCCTTCCTTGAAATGAGAACAACTTGATCTTTGTTTTTAGAGTGTCTCCAAATCACTATATTATATGATTATAGACTAACGAATTAGAAAATCGACAGTTTTTAACATGTGTTGTTGATTTTGGCAAATTTCTTAATAAGATTTTTGAAAGTAAATTACAGTGTTGGTTTAAATTGTGATTTAAACGTTAGTCCTAAAATTTTTGTGCATGTTGACTAAGCCTGTGGTTTTGCTGTAAGCAACAAAATACGGTCTCCGGTTTTACTTCAATGATACATAGGCGATTGTTGAGAAGCAATCAATGTATGTTGTTCATTATAACATTTTGCTCTGATTCCGCTTTACTAATTTTTTAAGATATTAAAAGATATAGCTGTATTGTCATCAAAAATTATTGCATGCATCAGCAACAACGTTGCCTTCCTCTGAGCTGTTTTTGAGCGTGAAGATTGTTTGACTACCTAACGATAGATAATTTTTTAATTAGTAAAACAATTTTTTTGACCTAAGGTAAACAACAACACTTGACCTGTTTCAAGTTAACGCGGAAGATAAACCAGTTCAATTCTTTTGTTTGAAGTTATTATCTAAGTCATCTACAAAGCCGATAATGTTTTGGTACTGTGCCGAAATGCAACACATACAATGGTCTAAGGAACGAATATTCGGATATTAACGAGGCGAACAAGGTATAGCATGCTTTAATTTACCAATAAATGGAATTGCTGGCCGAAAATGCGCCGTTTAAATCTGTAAAAGTGATGCGGAGTTCGAGTATCATATCCAAAATTATCTAGAAGATTAGATGCATCATGAAAATGAAAGAACGGGTTTGCAGAAAAATGGCCTTCAATACTGTGAAAGCATAAATAAATATCTACGTTATTCAGAGGATCAGTAAAGGATCAGAGGATGAGTAAACAAGTTCTAATGTGTAGATTTTACCGAATTTGCCTTAAAAACGATAGAGTGATTATAATAAACCATGAAAAATACTTTACTTTCTCTGTTTCAGAAATTAAAGACAATGGTGTTGTTTGACACTGTTTGATAATGTAGAAAATTTCCAAATAAAGATAAATACAGACTCAAAATAAAATTAATGTAAAATTCTAGCTCTGCTATATTGGAGAGCGGAATATCATGAAAGGTATGAAGCAGTTAATGCAGATAGTTATTCTGAGTGATATGAATTACGACTTATCCAAATGATGAAATAATTTTTGGACCTGACTTAGCACTTTGTAAGAACTACAACCTTAAAAGATGCCGTTTTAACAACAGTTAACAACCCACCACATGTTCCACAGGGCTCTATCGATATATTATCTTCTATTGAACAGAAAAGTGCATGATAGCACGGCTCAAACTAAATCGTAGAATATGGAGATCATGGCACTTTATCATTATCATTTTAATAGCAAATTTAATGACAATAAGTCGTAAGTTACGTTGGAAAAAATTAATATTTGTTTAAATAAAGCGACATACATTAAATACCCAACAGGTGAAATTCTCAAAGGTTAGGCAAAAACAAAGGCATTTGTTATGCAAGTAATCAAAAATTTAATCCGATAGCCGAATAGATTATTCTTTTCTAAACAATTTCCTGTAAACAAAAATTAAATGAATTAAAAGTTAAAGTCACAATCATTTGAGAGACCTCTGTTAATGGCAATTTCTTGTGTATTTGCTACCATAAAGTATTGCCATCTGTATGAATTGCGTACCAAGCGTGTCTTAAAACATTTCACGTATTCGGGAATATTAAAATTTCTTTATATACCAAAACAAGTGGCCCTATATACCATGTACCGCTATTCGGCATCTAGTCCCTTAAACGGCTTTTTCGGTTAATATAATTATAATTCTTTGAAAGATAGAAATAGAGCGTTAGAGAAGACCGCACCTTAAGGTTTTATAAAATTATGATTTTTATATTGAAAAAGTATTTATAAAGCCATAAACATTTGATTTTAAATATACTACTTAACTCGTCCCCTAAAAAATTAATTTCGCATTCGTCATTGGAAAAAAGTAAAGAAATACAATGATGATGATATAAATCTTTTTTTGTAAGCACAAGGCTCACATTTCGACTTTAAATAACCTAATTCTAACAAAACTTTAATTCTATCATTTCAACATTTGGATGACACACATGTCTCTGTTTAGTAGCAATACTTCATTGATGAGTAAACATCTATGCTGTCGCTATCGGTGGTCGGGGTGTATTTTGGAATTGGCTGTGACGCGGTGATGTTACGGTCAGCGTAAGGTTTGACGTCACATACAAATGTACATATTTATGTGACGACATTATGCGTGCGACGCTATTGAGTGAGTAAGTGAGTTGGTGAGTGAGTGAGTGAGTGTGTTTACACATCCTTCGTGAGTACCGCGGTATTCACGAAGGATGTGTAAACTCACTTTGCTGATTTTTTGCACCCATTTAAAAAATCGTTCAAGAAAGCTGTGTTAGATCGAAAATTAATTTTACCGGCAATGCTAACTACAGTCTTAAGGTAGTATGTCTGACCACTGGAGAGAACGTTTCACTGTAGTCAATATCTTGTTTCTAAGTAAAACCTTTTGCTATTAACCGCGCACGAAATTTAACTTCACCTTCTATTAAGTTTTTTTTCTTAAAAACTCTCTTGCTGTCGATGTTAGTTTTTTTTTGTCTAAATTTACTAGCTTAAAGGCACTGTTTTGTTCAAACAACTCCAATTCTTCCTTGATGGCTTCTCTCTAAAAAAAATTCATGACTTGACAGGGCTTGTTATATAGTAGTGTTCGATCCCCGTTTGCATATATACTTAATAAAATTTTCGAAATTTTTTTGTTTTGGTGATCTCTCAGATCTTCTAGTAGTTTTTTTTAGACAAATCTCCATATTCTTTAGGAATGATGTCTTCATTCTCACCGTCTTCTATATTATTCTCATTCTCTCTATTTGCTGATTAATTATAGATACCTCCTTTTCAGAATTTTAGGAATTTTCTTTGTCTTGATCTTCAGTTGAAGGAATTATCAATTCCGGCCCCACTGACTTATTTCTCGATTTCTTTTTCGATTTTCCATTACAGTTACGTCACGGCTGTAGTTATTTTGTTTGTATTTGTGTTATACATTTTGTAACCTTCTAGTTGTTTCATTATAACCCACTAGAATGTCTTTTATTTCCGTCTGTAAGCTTTAGGAACGTGCAACATGGATGTACTCCCAAAGACTTTTAAGTGGCCAATATCCGGCTTTCTACCACTCCACTCTTCAAATTGAGTTTTTTTGTGCCTGAAGCCACACAACACTTTAACAAATAACACGCTGTGGTGCTAGCTTTGGCCCAAAAGCGTTTGTTCGGGTTTCTGTTAAAGAGTAAACATTTGGCCTTTTAACTATACTCCGATTATATCTTACTGTCATTCCGCGATTAGATTAGAATAGTTTTAATTTTTGTGACCCGACATGATTTTAATTGCTGTTGTAGTATTGTGTAATTTAAATTTGCGTACTTTTTTTTATTATTTAGTTAAACCCAACCTGTTTTCTAAAAGTTGCTCTTATTAACTCTAAAAACTCTTTTGACGATTCGTGGATTTGGGAATAGAACAAGATTTTTAATCAACGACCACCAATTTCCAAAATTGTCGGAGCAGGACTACCCTCACAGTCCTGCTCCAACTATACTTTGTCGGTAGAAATTTTTGCCATCACGGTCACATTGGAAACTGTTTCAACCACGTCTGCCAGCTGACCCGCCCTGTTTTGCAATTTGTTGCACGACCGAAATCGCTCGAGTTCATGCGATACTCGTCAAAGCGTTGCGTTAAAATAAGTTTATTCTTTACCGACTTTTGTTCGTGAATCGCACTTAATGTTGGAGCAGGACTGTTAGAGTGAGCGGATTAATCAGATTTCAAAAAGAAAGTTTTATTTAACAGGGTATCACATGTTATTTTTACAAAGGTCTAGAACGTACTTCTATAACTATATCGATGTTTACTACGTGTGCGTCTATACTTCCGTGCCGCCGTCTATTTGGTCCGTCGGAGACAGACGAGCCGGGCTTGATCTGCGCGGAAACATAACTTATTCTGCTTTAATAAAAATCAAAATCCGAAAGAATTGTTCGAAAATTTCAAAAAGACAGAACTGTGAAAGATCTTTCTAGAACTGGCAGCCGACATCTGCAACCAACCCCAAAAAAATACGAAGAAGTATTACTGTTTTTTGTTGAGGAACCTTCAAGTGCCTCAACACTAACTAAATATTTAATTTCACTATAAGTTTCACCTAGTTCAACAATTGAACGAAGGTGGCTTCGATAGAAGGTTGCAATTCTGTGAAATAATACGTGGAAAATGTGATGTCAGATATTTTCTTTTGAATATTGTTTTCTCTGATTATGCTTCTTTCTACTTGATACTTGAATGGTAAGGTTAATAGGGACAATTGTGGTTATTGTTCTGACGAAAATCAACGTTAAATTAGAGAAGATCTTACTCGGAGACAGCAGAAAAGTATTGCATGGGTTGGTATTAATGGAGTGAATGTAATTGGTCCATTTTTTATTAGGATGGAAATTTGGACGGAGACAAATGTTAGAAAATCAAGTGGTTCCAAGTGTACGTATTGCTTTAATGATATTAACAATAAGTGGTTCCAACAAGATGGTGTTCTTTCACATTTTAAGGGCATCGCACATCTGGCAGATCGGCGGCGAAGCCCTGCGCGGCTCTCGGCACTTTTTTGTACATTGTTCTATGACGGGTCGGAAGCCGCTCGCACTCGTCGACGTCATAGAACAATGTATAATAAAATGCCGAGCCGCGCAGTGCATTGCCGCCGATCTGCCAGCTGTGCCAGATGCTTTTTAGTCGCGCAGTCCAAGACTTTTTATGCCGCAAGTTTTCAAACTTGCTAAAAGAGGTGAAATTGAGTCTCCACCACGGGGATGATTTTAATCTGACACACATTTTTTATGGTTTTTGAAAAGTAGGGTGTATGCAACAAAACCAGAGGCAATAATGATTTGAAAAATCGCATACTTAATGAAACCACCAATATCACTGGGATATGCTCCTAATGGTTTAAAAGTCCATTTACGGGCGTTTGGGTCATTACGAGAGCGATGAAGGTCGACAATTTGAATATTTATTATAAAAATCGTGATAAATAATCATTAAACATTTTATTTTCCCATTTGGTAGTTGACCTCTAATGGTTCTTGAAAGAATTAAGATATCGCGTTTTGGTTTATGGGAATGTGTTTCTTCTTTCATTACCTATAAAATAAGGTGAAACCCAACAGGGGCTGCTATTTAGAAAGGTTGGGGCGATGATCCAGTAAAAACTCCATGTTGCATAGAAGTTCAAAACTATCTAAGAATGCAGTTTTTGTGGTTCCTTAGTCATACTTCCGTAGCTTAATTGGTACACCAGTGAACTTGAAATCTAAAGGTTGAGGGTGTGGGAATCGAACCCACAACCTTTAGATTTTATGCAAAGTGAATTTTTGAAAACCTTTATTTCAAAATTGGGCAATGGCGTAGTTTTGTTTTTATGTTTTTTTTATGATTTACATTATTGCCCCTAAGTAAGCCGATGGCTTGTCATAGCGGGGTTTTGATGGGACCAACAGCTTATATGGTGACTTCCGAACCACCAGTAATTATTTAATAATTATAATATTCTAATTTCAACTTGGGCTCCATTTAAAAATTTTGATTGTAAATTATTTACAATATTCGTATTCGGATTCCATTTTTGTATTTTTTTACTCGTTCTATTTCCGTCCTGGGACTTTTGGGAAGCCCTGTATAAAACAGAAGCTGTTATAATCATCTATAAATGTGAAATATATTGAACCTCTAATCATACAAGAAGTCGAAAAATATGGTCTACTTCCAATATTTTTCGACTTTTGTTATAGTTTGGGGCAGAAGTAGTCTTCATGAAAGAACATGGTTTGTGATAGTAGTTTAAGATTAAACGCTGAACTGTGAATCAATCTCGTCCCGAAGGATTATGTTATACAATCCGTTTATGGTTCATTTTGTTTTTATTCAAGACTACGCAAGGCCCTATACTGCGGCCATGAAGTATTATCTTTAGGACTAAGTGGTTCAAACCCCTTGGAGCTAAAGATAATTGTGCGGCCATGAAGTATTATCTTTAGGACTAAGTGGTTCAAACCCCTTGGAGCTAAAGATAATTGTGCGGCCATGAAGTATTATCTT
>JARJEC010151619.1:0-11991 GCA_030264575.1 Tachinus sp. AB-2021 | reverse complement strand
ATCACGAAAAATATTTATTAAACCGGACTAATTTCGACCAATTACCTGGTCACCATCATACGGTGACAGAAACAAATATTTATTAATAGTGTATTAAGTTGTTAATAAAATCTATTATTTATGTTCATAAGTGCATGAACAACTTAATAGGATATATAAGCCTATTTCATTGATTTAGTAATTTGTTAATAAAACTTAATAAAGATTCATAATTCTATGAGCGAGTTAATAGTATTTATCAATTAGTTCCTAGTTCTATTAATATATTCATAGCCCTATGAACACATTAATAGTATTTATGAAATAATTCGTAAAATTTAGTGACAACCGTCGAAAAGAATTGCAAAATCCAGATATGTAATTTATTATTTTTTTCATTCACATTTCTTGTTAGCAATGGTTCTAGATATGTAGTGTAACGTTCTCTTGAAAAAGTAGTGCAATTTGTTTCCTGATTATTGCATTTGCAAAAAATTGTTTTACAATAGTTGGGTGGGCCAGCATAATCAATCCAATCCAATCATTTTTACAATATTGTTAAAAAGAAATGTTAATTTTGACGGTTGAATGGCCACTCAAATTAATTGTCAAAATCAAAATCAAATTTTTTTGGTCACTTAAATCAACTGTCAAAATCTAAATCATTTTTTTTTACAATATTGTAAAAATGATGGATTTGATTGATTATGCTGGGGTAGACCAACTATTGTAAAACAATTTTTTGCAAATTCAACAATGAGGAAACAACATGTACCACTCACCCAGCTATTGCTTAAAATAAAAAAATACAATAGTTGAACGTGTTGGTGGGTTACTATAGTGCAAAATACTGGATCAATCTATTCTACCAATTTCAAGCATATTGGGTCAATATTTTTTATTATAGTCGCCACCCACCCACTTGGTTGTTGCATTTCCAAAAAATAATAGTAAAATAGTTGGGTGGGTTAACATTGTCAAAACTACCAGTTAAATCATATGTAAATATGATTATAAAAACTGTTCAGTCAGTATTTTTAATTTGGGTGAACCAGCCACCCTCTCAGTTATTGTATTTCCAAAAAAATATATTACAATAGTTGGGTGGGACACTATAGACAACACAAAATTTACAAAATTTTCAAAAATTTAATGATTTTGAGTGGCCTACCAAATATTTGAGCGTTTGAGCGGGTCATTATAGCAAAAAAATCTTTTTACCATTTACAATTAGTGATTTTTTATTATAATGACAAAAAAAATAAATAATAGAATAGTTGGGTTGATGGGTTATCATTGTTAAAACTACTAATTAGGTAGTTTTGACAATGATAACCCATCAACCCAAATAAGTAAAAACCAATAATTTTGATTTGAGTGGCAAACCCACCCAGCTTTTGCGTTAGCAAAAAAATAATAATATGCTCAAAACTATCGGCGCAATCATTTTTACAATTAATGAAACTATTAATTTGGTATTTGGGGTTATGTTTGAAATAATTCAATGATTATACATATATGCGTTGTTTTTTACTTATTATTGTGACAATTTAAAATTATATGCACAATTTTATTTTTTATAACTTGCCTACTCGCCCGACTATCGTGTTTACATCAAAATAGTATTAGAATGGTTCGGTGGGCGGGTCACTATAGTCAGAAATACTGGTTCAATATTTTCTTCAAAATTAATGGATTAATATTTTTAATTATAATGACCCATTCACCAGCCCGCCCGGCAATTGCCTTTCTAAAAAATATTAGTACAATAGTTGAGTTACCATCGTCAAAAATATTACTTTTACCTTTAACAAAATTATTGAATTAGTAATTTTAATTTGAATGCTCACATACCATTCTGGTTATTGCGTTTAAAAAAATATTAATACCAGTTTGGTAGGCCACTATTGTTAAATCTACTGGTGTAATATTTTTTACAAATTGTCAAAATTATTGACTCAATAGTTATTCACTCAATCGACTATTGCGTTTTCAAAAGATAAATATTACAATAGTTGGGCAAGTCGATATAGTCACAAATACTTTTTCAATCTTTTCATACTCAATAGTTATCCAGTAAATTAGTTAATGCGTTTTCAAAAGCCCACTCACTATCCTGGATATTGCGTTTCGAAAAATATTAACATACTAGTTGGGTAGGCCACTATTATTAAATCTACTGGTGTAATATTTTTCAATTGTAAATGATTGGCAATTGTCAATTTTCAAAAGAAATATATTACAATAATTAGGCGAGTCACTATTGTCACAAATACTGCTTCAATCTTTTTATAGTCAATTGTTATCCACTAAAATAGCTATTGCTTTTCAAAAGATATATATTACAATACTTGGGCGAGTCACTATAGTCACAAATACTGTTTCAATCTTCGTATAGTCAATAGTTATCCACTAGCTCAGCTATTGCTTTTTCAAAAGAAATATATTACAATAGTTGGGCGAGTCAAAATACTCACAAATACTGTTTCAATCTTTGTAAAACTCAATAGTTATCAGTTAAATCAGCTATTACGTTAAAAAAAAATATATTACAATAGTTGAGCGAGTCAATATAGTCACAAATACTACTTGAATTTTTTTATATTTAATAGTTATCCACTAAAATAGCTATCGCTTTTTCAAAAGAAATATATTACAATAGTTGGGCGAGTCACTATAGTCACAAATACTGTTTCAATCTTTTTATAGTCAATAGTTATCCTTTAAATCAATTATTGCTTAAAAAAAAAATATTACAATAGTTGGGCGAGTCACTATAGTCACAAACACTGTTTCAATCTTTTTATACTCGATAGTTAATAACTAAATCAGCTATTGCTTTTTCATAAAAGATATATTACAATAGTTGGGCGAGTCAATATAGTCACAAATACGGTTTCAATCTTTCTATATTCAATAGTATCTGATAAATTGCTTATTGCGCTTTCAAAAGAAATATATTACAATATTTGGGCTAATCACTACAGTCCCAAATACTATTTCAATCTTTTNCAATCTTTTTTGCCATTTTCTAAATTAGTGAACCAATATTTTTGATTTAATTGACTTACAATCCGTTCTATTATTGCATTTATAAAATAATAACAGTAGTTGTTACTATTGTCAGAAGAACCAATTCAATCACAATGTCAAAATTGACATTGTAATTTTGATTTGAGCCCACCCATCCAGCATATTGCGTTTCCAAAAAATAGTATTACAATAGTTGAATACATCATTATTATCAAAACTGTCGGTGCAATCATTTTTATAATTGTCAAAACTATTAACTCAGCAATTTTGATTTACTTTGTGACTCAGCCACCCGTTAAAAAATTAATAGTGCAATAGTTGGATGGGTTACTGTTGTAAGAAATACTCAATTATTTTTACGAATTATTAAAATTAATGACTCGGTGGTGTTGATTTGAGTGACCCATTCAAAAAAAATTGCAATAATTGGGCGGATGTGTGAGTCACTATTCAGAGAATAGTGACTCTCACATGCGCCCAACTATTGCAATAGTAAACATATTTTTCCTGTGCTGTTAATACTAATGGGCTAACGTTTTTCCGGTTCAGCAGCAAATTTTTTAAGATCTTATAGATTTTTCATAAGTCTACTATTGTCTGAATAGTGATTCACACATCCGCCCAACTATTGCAATAGTATACATATTTTTCCTGTGCCGTTAACGCATTTTGGGCTTACGTTTTTCCGGCTCAACTGCGATTTTTTTAAGATCTTATAGATTTTTCATAAGTTTTCTCACTATTATCTGAATAGTGACTCACACATCCGCCCAACTATTGCAATGGTAAACACAATTTTCCTGTGCTGTTAACGCATTTTGGGCTTACGTTTTTTCGGCTAAACTGCGATTTTTTTAAGATCTTATAAATTTTTCATAAGTTTTCTCACAATTTCATGGTTTTTAATCAAGTGGTTTTCATTGATTTGACCGGTCTTTTAACTTTTCTCATTGATTTCATTCATTTTTACAATATTTTTATAAGTTTTTACTAATGTTTTATAACAAAACTTTTTTTATGATTTACAACAATTTTTAATATTAATTAATTAAGTTAGTCTTTCACATTTTTTTATTGATATTCGTACTCTTTATTCAATTTCTTCAGGGTTTTGTAATTTTTTTATATTTATTGATTAATAAAACCGTGTAATTTTTGGTTTTTATTTGCTGTTGCCGTTCGTTATTTTACCTAGTGTTTTATTACAAATTTAAATGTTTTTATTTCTTTTTCTATTTTTAATGTTACTTTTTATTAAGTTCTTTATTTCTAAATAAAATAATAACAAAGTCAATGTGAATATAAACATTCATCTACAAAGAGAAAATTAAGAAATCATTTTAATATTCCTACAAGAAATGTCACGTAACCACTCAAACTGACATAAGAGTGGCGCTTAATAACTTTAATCAATTGGTTTAATTTTGTTTTCAATGCGATGCGAAAATAACTAAGGTGCAATTATGAGCACTATAGGGGCAAAACAATTGATTGTCGCCGTTAAAAATAATAATGTTTAAATAGTAACAGTAAATAGCGGTAAGCCAAACATTTCTGTTATTATATTAAAAATAACTTTTTTTATGTTTTGATATTTTTAAACGTGGTTTACAAATATAATTTTTGAAAATGGTCTGTTCAAACTGTTATATATTTAAATAAATATTTAAATCAAAATGTAGACAATTTTTTATGTTGAGCTTATCGAGGAAATAAATCACAATAGTAAATTCGCACGCTTAGTGCATGTCATTACAACAATTTTGTTTAAACAAAATTGTAATTTATTCTCGAAACAATGTGAATAAATTCCGCGGGACGTTTTCGCGGCAGATAAATTTCGTAGGAGCTCAGTCAAACTGACGCACACTTGGCACAAGATTGAGAGCTCCATCAACGACTCAACGTCCACTCGCTACAAATTTTTTAACCATCTGTGTATTAATTAAATAGACAATTTTACATTCACAGCGATATTTCAGTGGAGCTCATTAATAAATTAAAATATAAGCGTTGAATTTATTTTAAAACCTACTTAGCTTACTTTATCTCGTTTCGTGTAGCAAAATTAAAATATATTAATAAAATAAGCATATATATATATAAGTATATATATATATATATATATATATATATATATATACTTTGTGTAATGTTATAAATCGCGTATTTGGGCAAAAGTGTTATTTTTGAGCTGCATTCAAAGATAATAGTCTATCGTTGGAAAAAACATTTTATATTCTACAGGCAACTAGTATTACAACCACAATTTGACAATTAAATAAAAATAGGTTTACAATCGATTATTTAATTTCACGCTTCACAAGTGGCAACAATTACACGCAGACAATTGTTCCACCCTTTGTAAAAACTGTGCGCCGTAGTAATTTCTGCATTGCTCTTTAGGTGTTTATGATCTCCGTTAGTAATAATAAGAAATGAAAGAATCGTTAAATTTAATATAAACCAGACAATGAGATTATTTTTTAAAATATTACAATAAATCTTAACAAACATGTGCAAGTTTTTTTTAATTCTGTTTAACTCGCAACTTATTCATTTCTTGTGCTTGTTTAAGCAGCCTCAGAAAATGTACAGCTATACCAAAATAAAGCCCATTAAATTGTGCTTCTTTTGATACCAAATGGGTATATTGCAAATGCATTTTTACCTTGCAATAATAATAATTTGAAAAATGTACATTTTAGTTCCATTTAACTCGCATCTTATTCATTTTTTGTGCTCATTTGAGCAATCTCAGAAAATATACCAATATACTAAATTAAAGCCCATTAAACTGTGCTTCTTTTAATACTAAACAGGTATATTGGAAATGCATTTTTACTTTGCAATAATAGCAATTTAAAAAGGTTTATTTTAGTTTTATTTAACTCGCAACTTATTCATTTCTTGTGCATATTTGAGCAATCTCTGAAAATTTACAGTTATACCAAAATAATGCCCATTAAATTGTACTTTTGATACCAAATGGGTAGATTGCAAATGCATTTTTACCTTGCAATAATAGCAATTTAAAATGGTTTATTTTAGTTCCATTTAACTCGCAACTTATTCATTTCTTGTGCTTATTTGAGCAATCTCGGAAAATATACCAATATACTAAATAAAAACCCATTAAACTGTGCTTCGCTTAATACCAAATGGGTATATTTTAAATGTATTTCTACCTTGCAATAATAGCAATTTGAAAAAGGTTTATATATAATTAGTTCCATATAACCCGCAACGTATTCATTTCTTGTGCTCATTTGAGCAATTTGAGAAAATGTACCAATATACAAAATTAAAGCTCATTAAACTGTGCTTCTTTTGATACCAATTGGGTAGATTGCAAATGCATTTTTACTTTGCAATAATAGCAATTTAAAAAGGTTTATTTTGGTTCCATTTAACTCGCAACTTATTCATTTCTTGTGCTCATTTGAGCAATCTCAGAAAATATACCAACATACTAAATTAAAGCCCATTAAACTGTGCTTCTTTTGATGCCAAATGGGTATATTAGCAATTGAGAAAGAAAAACTTTCAGTAGAAAATGTACCAATACACTAAATTAAAGTCCATTAAACTATGTTTTTTTTATACCAAATGGGTATATTGCAAATACATTTTTACCTTGCAATAATAGCAATTAAAAAAGTTTATTTAAGTTCGATTTAACTTACAACTTATTCATTTATTGTGCTTATTTGAGCAATCCCTGAAAATGTACAGTTATACCAAAATAATGTCCAATAAATTGTACTTCTTTGTATACTAAAAGGGTAGATTGCAAATGCATATTTACTTTGCAATAATAGCAATTTAAAAAGGTTTTTTTATGTTCCATTTAACTCGCAACTTATTCACTTCTTGTGCTCATTTGAGCGATCTCAGAAAATAAACCAATATACTAAATGAAAACCCATTAAATTGTGCTTCGCATGATACCAAATGGGTATATTGGGTATATTGTAAATGCATTTTTATCTTGCAATAATAGCAATTTAAAAAAAATTTATTTTAGTTCCATTTAACTCGCAACTTATTCATTTCTTGTGCTCATTTGAGCAATCTCGGAAAATATACCAATACATTAAATTAAAGCCCAATAAACTGTGCTTCTTTTGATATAAAATGGGTATATTGTAAATGCATTTTTACCGTGCAATAATAGCAATTTGGAAAAGGATTATTTTTGTTCCATTTAACTCGCAACTTATTCATTTCTTGTGCTCATTTGAGCAATCTCAAAAATTGTACAGTTATACCAAAAAAAAAACCCTTAAATATTAAATTGTGCTTCTTTTGATACCAAATGAGTATATTGCAAATGCATTTTTACCTTGCAATAATACCAATTAAAAAAGGTTTACTATAGTTCGATTTAACTCGCAACTTCATTCATTTCTTGTGCTTATTTGAACAATCCCAGAAAATGTACAGTTATACCAAAATAAAACCCATTAAATTGTGCTTCTTTTGATACCAAATGGGTATATTAAAAATGCATTTTTACCTTGCAATAATAGCAATTCAAAAAGGTTTATTTAAGTTCCATTTAACTCGCAACTTATTCATTTCTCGTACTCATTTGAGCAATCTGAAAAAATATATACTGAGAATATATACCAATATACTAAATTAAAGCCTATTAAACTGTGCTTTGCTTGATACCAAATGGGTATATTGAGTATATTGCAAATGCATTTTTACCTTGAAATTATAGCAATTTAAAAAAGGTTTATTTTAATTCCAATTAACTCGCAACATATTCATTTCTTGTGCCTATTTGAGCAATCTCAGAAAATATGCCAATATACTAAATAAAAGCCCATTAAACTGTGCATCTTTTGATACCAAATGGGTATATTGCAAATGCATTTTTACATTGCAATAATACCAATTTAAAAAAGGTTTATTTTAGTTCCATTTGACTCGAAACTTATTCATTTCTTGAGCTCATTTGAGCAATCTTAGAAAATGTACAGTTATAACAAAATAAAGCCCATTAAATTATGCTCCTTTTGACACCAAATGGGTATATTACAAATGCATTTTTATCTTGCAATAATAGTAATTTGTAAAAGGTTTATTTTAGTTCCATTTAAATCGCAACTCATTCATTTTTTGTGCTCATTTGAGCAATCTCAGAAAATGTACAGTTATACAAAATAGAGCCCATTTAATTATGCTTCTTTTGATACCAAATGGGTATATTGCAAATGCATTTTTACCTTGCAATAATAGCAATTTAAAAAAGGTTTATTTAAGTTCCATTTAACTCGCAACTTATTCATTTCTTGTGCTCATTTAAGCGATCTCAGAAAACATACCAATATACTAAATTAAAGCCCATTAAACTATGCTTCTTTTGATACGAAATGGGTATATTGCAAATACATTTTTAATTTGCAATAATAGCAATTTAAAAAGGTTCATATTGGTTTCATTTACCTCATAACTTTTTCATTTCTTGTGCTCATTTGAGCCATCTCGGAAAATATACCAATATACTAAATTAAAGCCCATTAAACTGTGCTTTGCTTGATAGCAAATGGGTAAATTGGGTATATTGCAAATGCGTTTTTACCTTGCAATAATAGCAATTTAAAAAAGGTTTATTTTAGTTTCATTTAACTCGCAACTTATTCATTTCTTCTGATCATTTGAGTAATCTCGAAAAATGTACCGATATACCAAATTAAAGCACATTAAACTGAGCTTCTATTTCATACCAAATGGGTGTATTGCAAATACATTTTTACCTTGCAATAATAGCAATTTTAGTTCTATTTAACTCGCAACTTATTCATTTGGGTATATTGTAAATGCATTGTTACCTTACATTAATAGCAATTTAAAAAATGTTTAGTTTAGTTTCATTTAACTTGCAGCTTATGCATTTCTTGTGCTCATTTGCGCAATCTCAGAAAATACACCAATATACTAAATTAAAACCCATTAAACTGTGCTTCTTTTGATACCAAATGGGTATATTGCAAATCCATTTTTACCCAGCAATGATTGTTTAAAACTTTTTTTTTCAACTTTTATAAATTTCTAGATGCTTCAATTATTGATTTTTCATTGACCCAATTTAATAATTTGGAGTTAGTTATTATTTCAATATAAATTTAAGTTTTTAAAATCTTTGTTTCGAGTTTTTGCTTGAATTTTGTTGAATATTTTAATGATCAGATATAATTGAACCAAAAATAAATTTGTTATTCAATCCGAGATAAATTACTTCGATTAAAATGTTTATTGAAACATTTAACGTTAAGAGATTTTCTCTGCGTCCAATACAGACACACAACGTGTTGCATTCGTGGAACACAAAACGAAAATAAACTTTGGAAAAAAAAACAGATTTTTCGTTCGACTTCTATTTTCGTATTACGATAGATGGGAACAATAACAGTGCGAGAGAGATACTCGTCGACATGTCTTTCCGTTTGTTTCATTTCAACCAAAAGCGAAAATTAATTGAGCCTGAAATGAAAGCTTAATCTTGATTATATTATAATCTTATTTAGGATATTTTTAGAAAACATTATTTTTATTAAAAATATTTTCAATCATTGAAATAACATTAAAAACAAAAAATTGAAAATTTCATGGAATTTTCAAGATGAATTGCATTTATGTATTTTGAAGACCCTTTTCAGGTAAGTTGGCAGCGCACGGCTTGCGACACGTAAGGCCTGTGACGCTTGCGCGCATCACACGGATTCATTTTTATTAATAGTAAAATGTTTTTTAAAAAAGACAAGTCTGCCAAAGATACATCCTATAGATATGGAAAGATCTAATATTAAATCTAATATATTCTGAATCACCGCTGAACTATGGCGGTCTAATTTTAAAGACGCGAATAGTTTTTCGTGGGCGTAACAACAACTCTCACACAGATGCACGAATGCGTGTAGGTATGAATATTTTTATATTATAATTTTATTTTTGTTTACTCATCAGCCAGTAAATTGATTTATTGTCGCTCGAAAATAAATTCTATTTATTTCGGCGGCTTTTCTTTTGAATTATACGATCGCACCAAAATTGATTTCGTTTATAAATAAATTGGGCTTGTTTATCGCACGGCCAAGTAAAATACACCAAAATTAAATTATTACCTTCAGGTTACATACTTGGAGTGGCCGTGGGCTTTTATTTAATGTTCATTAAAATTAATACAAATATATAAGTTCAGTAGAAATATATTTTACAAATGAAATGTAAATACACATTTTTATTTTACGCTAAACAGATTATTCAATGATGGACATTTACTTTGAGCAAGTTGTAAATATGTTGAAAATTCTTTGCTCTGTCTAGAAAAAATATTTACATGTTTATTTTATAGAAGAATTTGTATTTTTGTGTTTTTTTTTTGGTTAGGCTATATTATTATTTTCATATCATAAATTAAACATTTTATTTTCAGTAGTAATACCACAAGAGACTGAGAACATTGCAAGAAAAAAACGCAGAATTATTTTTGATTATCTCGTGTGGTATTACTACTGACAATAAAATGCTTAATTTATGATATGAAAATAATAATATAGCCTAACCCAAAAAAAAAAAAAATACAAAAATACAAATTCATCTATAAAATAAACATGTAAATATTTTTTAGATATGATTAGACTATTTTTGGATCTATTATTAGTTTTATTTTATTAAAAATAATTTTCTTAATATTTCTTAAAATTTCTTGATAATCGAGTATAAATTAGATTACAATTGAAAATTTCATAAATTATATTAAATTAATGTCAATTAATCACACTTTGATTCCAATTTAATAATTATTTCATTTTTTTCCGTATCAATAGGAAAATATTCCCAGTATAATAAAACTACCTTCAATATTCCAATTATAATAATGATCTGATTGGTTGTATTATAGCATGTGATGATGCTATTGCAATTATTTTATTGGCTTGCAGAAAAATCAAAAAAAATGGCCACTTCAATATATCAAAATCCATTATAAAATAAAATATTAAAAAACCAATGTTTAATATGAATGAAAAAATTTTCACCAAATTAAAAAAGAATACTATTACTATTATTATTAAGGCTCTACGTGCCGCGTCTAAAATTTAGGCGTTTTAGATTCTCGGGGTTCAAACGATTGTGTGTTTAATAATGAAAATTGAGAAAATTGTTTTTGTATATATATAAATTAAGGTATAAACCACTCTTTTATCAAATTCGTTTTTTAGGACGTAGTGAGGTCTTGGCCTCATCAAGTGGTCTTTGTGAATAACTTGCTCATTTTATTACATTAACGGATTCTTTTCTGCGCAAATCCTGATGTTACATATCCTTGTCATCCTCCATCTGATTCTTGCTGTGGTTATGGTTTAAGATAAGTTGGTTTCTGCTTTGTGGAATTTTGTACCCGGCCCACCTCCACCTATAACCTTTAGCGTTTCCTCTATTTCTTACCTTCCTATCCATCTTTGCTTTCTTTTCTTTCTCCTAGTCTTAAATTGTTTAGTCTGCTAATATGTTTTGTCCTCAGGTATGTTCTTAATTTTTTAAGATCTTCATTCACTTCTTCCTCGCATTATCCTTTCTCTTTCATAAAAAAATATGCAATTCCAACAGTTGGATGCCCTTTGGTTGACCTAAGTTTACTAGTTTAACTTGTAGGGAGATTCTTGAGTCTCCATTGGGGATTATTTCTTAATGTCCCCTAGTTGCCAGATATATTCTGACCATTTCAAATGTTATATTTTCAGTCATTCTTGATATAGCGTATAATCCATTAGGAAATTGTTTTGTCAGTTCCGTGATTCTACTTTCCTGGGCAATTCTTTTCTTTTCTTTCTTATTTCCGCAATTTCGCTTGGTACTATTGTTTCCGTAAATGTTCTTTTCATTTCTATTTTTTCATCTTCTTGATAGGCATAATTATGTTGGCTTAATTTATTTCTTTCTTAATCTTTAATGTTTTCCATGTTT
>JARJEC010151614.1:0-10380 GCA_030264575.1 Tachinus sp. AB-2021 | reverse complement strand
TTGTTATAAGAGCGAAATCTAAAATTTACATATACATATTCAAATACAAGAATAGGAAAACGACGAACAAATAATACAATTTAAAGTAATTTGTACTAGCAACTACTATTTTAAAAAGATTTATATCACTGGTATGACTAGTTAAAGGTAATAAAAATGACTATAGTACATTCAAACGTAACGCGGCGCACGGAAGGCGTCCCGCGCAACGACGGAAAAGGACACACAACACGTGAAAATTCGGGAGTATGTTCAGAGACAAAAACTAGCACGGGTTCCATCTCTGGGTACACTCCAGACCCCTCCCGTCGCTATACGTCCTCCTCCTTCGCCCCGCGAAAAACACCCTCCATAGGGTCCGCCACGCTGGTAGTACTTTAAAATTTATTTAAGAGGTATTGATGTAGTAAAAATAATTTAATTTTTAACTTAATTGGCGTTTATGTGCAAGAATTTGAAATGCATTGAAATTTTGTTGAAAAATTTAATTCCATAATAAGTGTGACAGTTTCGAGATCTGTTCAATCTAACCGAGTTTGAGTATATATTAGATTTGTTTCTTGTGTCGTAGTCGTGCATTTCCGAGACTTGTATGACTATTCTTTTTAAGGTAAAAAAGGCATTCAAATATATAAATATTAGGTAATGTTAAAATAAGCTCAGCAAAGGACTGCCTACAGCTGTCTCTGTAGCCCAGGTTGGCCATTATTCTTATAGCTCGTTTTTATAGTTTGAATATCCTATCTTTAATACTTGTAAGTCCTCAAGCTAAAATGCCGTATTGATAGTTGACTATCACACAGAGAGAAATATGATGTTCAAAGAACAGATATTTAACCCAACATTTTTTTTTTCGGCCAGGACGATGGTTACCAAAGTTCCCCTATTCCTTCTTCGAAGGAATGTTGGGAACTAATAATTTAAATTGTTTGCAATTGATTTTATTCACTTGAAAACAAAAAGTAAAACTGATAGACAAAACTAATTATTATGCTTCAGGTGGCGGAGAATTGATAATCTGTGAGATATAGTTCATGAATAATATGCGTGGACTAATCCACATGTGTCCTGACAAGCCGGTGTTGTTAATTAATTCGGCGACCAAGTTGTCGGCTAATTCGGTTTGACTGACGACCGATTAAAGGGAAACTGCGGAAGCCCTGTCACTCTTTCATTAATGGTTTGTCATTATGTATGGTGCGTCAAAACAAGGGAGCTATTTTGTGAGATGACGTATATCCCTTGAAACTACTTTGCTTAATACGGCCTCCTGATTTGTAACAGTATCAAACTGGATTAGAAAAAATATGTAAGTATATCATTGCAAACACGATTATAAAAAGTAACGTACAAAAAGTTATTAAACTAATGTAATATATGAAACTACTGGTTAAATAGTAAGGGATGCAAATTTCTCTCGCTCCAATAGCTATAAGTTGAATATATAATTTGCATAGGAAGGTAAGCCACAGTAGTCTTTAACTTCGTCGGAAATCAAGTTGTATATAGTGCGGTAAAAGTTCATCTTAAAGTGGCACATACACAATAATTACATTATGATAACATAACAAGAGTAGCAATTAATATATTTATATTAAAAACTTTTATTTCAAATGGACCATTAAAGAGAAAATCCGAGCCATGTATAATTTGAGAGAGAATTTCAAGCAAACAAGTAGTAACTAAGGTGCGTCAGGATATAAAGTAGACTTTTATTATCCCATATTAAAAAGAAAAATGTCGTATGGTGGGTGCTGACTTTTATGCTCAAAAGAATCAATTGTGGTTGGTAGAAAAGATACGCTACTGGAATTATGGGCTCTGCTGGATGTCCGCATGTACAAACCCGAATGGAACCTAGCACAGCAGTGTCCATAAAATTCTAGCACGTTATTAGAGTATTGATTTAACCGGTAGGTATAACTATAAATCGCTGTGCATCACAGCCATTGAACCCCTATCTTTGTCGTATTATGGAAAAAAAATTTACTTACATTCATCGTGATCTTTGGCGGTAACTGTAAGCACGGTATGTTGAATGTCTTCATTTTCGTCAACCTCTGCTTCGTATAGAGCCTTATCAAAATATGGAGGATTGTCATTCTTATCAGCAATGCCAATGCGAATAAATTTGGTTACTGAAACAAATAAAAAAATTAGTACATTAAAATATATATGAAAATGAATATAATACCAAAAAATACTGTAAATGGTGTATATAATAAAATCGTTTTACAAAAATGTGAATATTTACTTTAAATTAATTATTTTGAAATGGTTTAAACGGTTTAATTAATTCCATAGAAGCTAAAAGCACTAAAGCAAATTTTTAAAGTGAGAATCGAGTATAGCCACACATTGTAGTGTGTTGCATATTTGGGTCACAAATATTATTTATAGTAACAAACTTCATCAAATAAATAAATTAAAAAAAGTACATATACACATTTATAACAGCTCAACAACCTATTGTATGCAGCTGCAGCATTTTGCACTGCAACGCATTTATTTACTGTCCTAGTTAAATTGTTAATTAACAGTCACATTTTTTAATAAGTATTCCAACAAATTGAACCAAATCGAAACAAATAAATAGATTTATTTTAAACAAATGCTACGTCATTTGGAATTTCATTCACAAAAATTAATAAAACAAAAGTATGTATATTGTAACTATATTTGACTAACAAAAAAATGTCTAATTATGTGTTATTAGCAGAAGAGCCAATTCTGACAGTTTTTAAATTAAGAACTTGTATTGGAATAGGCTGTTTGGTTGGCTGAAACTAAGACCGGCTTCAGTTAGACCATCTAATGACCCATTACTAGTAATTCGTGCGGACCTGGAGTTAATTATGTTCTTCGGTTTCCCTATCTCCCACATACACTCGCACATCTATAGATTCGACAAGGCTCAGCTTGGGGGAACCCTTTTCCCATAATTTATATAATCCATTTGCCGAGTGTGCACTTTTTTCACATTTAATTTTTTTGCAAGTTTTCAAAAAAAGATTTGAGATGGCATTATTAAAATCATTGATTTATGCAAAACTTAATGTGTTACCTACTACTCTATTAGATCCAATATATTAACTTTAATGCGAGTTTATGTTCTCTCTGTCTATAGTTACACGAGATGATCGTACATTGGCTATTCCAATTTAATTGAAACTGTTTTTCGGTTACTAGATGTTTTCAAATTATCCAATCCTATCTAAATATTCAATTTCCATCAAATTTCATTCTCATGATCTTGCTTGGGTAATATGCATATTGTAAGTGCATTGTAAATGTACATCGCAAAAAAATCAACATAAAATCATTAATATAAGACAGAATAAATATTGTTGATGGTTCGTTCAAAAAATTACAATTTAGTATGTTTGAAAACATATCAAAGTTTCTTTTGTATGACATATTGAACTCTTCAGATTTTCGAACTCTCATGCAGGAATAAATAGGACAAAAATGTAACATGTGCTTCCTTCCCTTCACAACGGCGCTTTCTCGTATATAATTCAACATACATTATAGGAATTGATAAAAAGTTTCTTGTATATGTACATATTCCATATAGTTAGGATAACAGATAATACATTCCATTCATATTTCAATTTTATTATGTGCGCGAAATATCTATCATTTTGTTATTTTATATTTCCAATAATTCGACACTTTTTACTGCAAATATATCATAATGGGTTGAGCTAATTTATATTACAAGATTTTAAATATCTATTTTACCATTCCCATAAAACTTTTACTTTATTTTTGAACCATATACATTTGATTAGAAATCGTGTTTGATATTAGTTATCGCGAGTTTCTAAGAAATTATTGTTCAGTTATGAACTTAGGTACATAGTGCTTAACTTATATTAACATTTATTAAGTAAATATGCATACAATTATTTTACTCTCCATAAGAGAACATCAGTGCAACTTAGCGATTTCCGTATTGCATGGGTTCAAAATGGAATGAATCGAATAATTGATTAACGTGTTTATTGCCACCGCAAGTAATAATGAAATTAAAGTGAGTGATTGCCCTTGTTGTAAACGATAAAAAAATTACCAATAATGTTATTTAATGAATAATGTTGGAATACTTATGCATTAAAATTGAAATATTTTGCAAAACAATTAGTAAATTAGTGAATAATGTGTATAATATTAGAAAATTATAATATTATAATATTAGAAAACAAAAAATGTTGATTTTTTGGGAAATAATTTACTAAAATTGAAAAATATTACTAAAAATCAGTAAATAGTACAAAAAAATGCATATATGAAATTTTTTAAATAATTAAATATGTATCAAAAAATTTACTAAAACATACGATAAACAATTGACTGAAATTCTATTTTACAAAGAAAAAACAATAAAAACTACAATTTATACCAAATGATTACAAAAATTGCGATTTGGACAGAAAAAAGTAAATAAATAAGGTTAATAATTATCATAAAAAAAATTAGGAATAGTTAGAATTTTTGAGAGACAATCGACTTACATTAAACAAAATCATTGGTAGTAAATTTCCGTCATAATCTAAAATGTTTGAACCAGAATTGAATCGTTTACTTGAACGGTTCGAGTCCCTGTTAAAACACTTAAATAATTTTTATTTATAATATACGAAATACCTCACATTGCATTTAGAGAGAATTTAATTATACTTACTTATTCAAATTACTTGCAAAGTCCCATTGTCTGACTAGACAATTATTTAAACTTTAGGTTCATTCAGTGATAAACGTAATAAACAGGGTCGTCAATCCTATAAAAGCTTGCATTTTAGTTTTCCACAGGCAAATTATAAAGCATTTTTGTTATAAATTATTTGTAGCAATTTATAATATTAAATCATTAGATTGTAGAAACTGCAGATTTATGTCTAACCTAGATCTAGACAAGTTTTAGGTTTAATATATCAAATTCTTTTAAGGGTCGCAAATAAAAATACGGAATCGCGTGCTGGATATTATGTAGTTATGAATTTTGTTCTGGTAACAGTAGAAGTTTTTTGCCGGATATGTTATTAAATAATAAAGCATTGAGTATATGAAATTAATAAGCAAATTATTTTTTAGTCCATTAAAGAAATATAATTAAATTTGATAATCGTAAAATTTTTCGATTAAGTAAAAACGCAATTTGCCCATTTAATAAAGCTATTAAATGAGCATAGAGAGATCAATTAAAACTTTCAAACTCTATGCAAAATTTAAGTTAATTGCTGTAGTAATCATACACGAGCGATGCTTTTTGCTTGTGCATTTAACGAGTGCGATTGTGGTTTAGAATCTATGATAAATCATAAATTTCAGTACTTGTAAAGAAGTTTGCAGGAACAGTTAATATGTTTGTATATTATTAGAAACAGTAATGTTTTAAAATGCTTTTAAACTATGCGCATTTTGCTTCAAAGCAAATTTGTATGCAATTTATTATAAATAGAAATATCAATAATTTTACATGTTCCACGAGAAGTTATATAATAACATATTCTTCAATGATTAAATGAATCCCATGAGACAACTTGTTAAACTTGATAAGCGGTTGGAATGCAATGTCAGTCTAACATGACACTAATAGGAAGACGACCATATCAAATTGGAGAAACGTTTGAAGGTAGAACAAATTCCTTTTAATCGATATTTGCTGTATTCCAAATATAGGATTTTATTTTCTCGCGTACGTGAAACTTTGTTTGCTTCTTTTTATTTTTGGTCGTTTTGGTTCATCTAATTTTATATTTACCCAACACTGTATTATTGTATTATAAGTAAATAACAAATGGCTCGTTTATTATCGCTCTTTTTCAGTTATTTTTCATAATTTGTTTAATTAGTTCATATTTATAAATAAAAAAATATTTTTTTTAAAGATGCGTACTTTGTTGCCTATCACCAATCATTGCTGATTACCAGATAGGAATTTACCTCACTACATTCCAATAAATCTAATGAAATGTAGAAATGTAATGAAAAAATAAGTGCATACTGCAACAAAATTTACAATATAATTTTCATGTATTGTAAGTGACATTTAATCACTTGGTAGTGTTTTATATTAAATTACAATACCAGTTGATCCAGAGCAGCAATGGTCGTTTATAATTTTTCAACAAGCAACACTATTCAAAGCAGTTGCCAAATAAGTAATAATAGCAAATATAAAAATTGCAAATTACTCAATATTTTATTACTTTTCCCACTATATAGAGAAAAGTATTGGATGATTCATACCAAAGAATCGAAATTGTGATTTCAACGGAAATATACGTTTTGGAGGTCCCTAAGTCTAAAAAAGTGATTTTTAGAAAAATGTCTGTATGTGTGTGTATGTATGAGTGTGTATGTGTGTGGAACGCATAACTCAAACAGTTTTTAAGATATTGTTTTGAAATTTGGGGAATATGTAAGAAGTGCGCTATAGTTGTTCCGCCCAAAAATTCGTTTCGATTGAAGTTAGCAACACATGGTGCTAAATTTCTCTTCAAAAATCGCCATAATGGGCCTCGATTTAAACAAAATTTCCAAATGAAGAAAGGCAACCGCTCAATTCTATAGTAATTTAACTTAGAAATTAAATTAAATTAGTTTTAGATCAATATTTTAATACCTTACTTATAAAAGCGCATCATAATTGTCCAAAAGAAAGCAATTTATAAGAAAACTATGAAATTTATAATAAAATTTCATATAAACTAATGTAGATCTCTAAAATCTGAAAATTTTGGTTTATGTTTCATTAAAATATTGCAAAACACAAAAAAATACAAATTTATTACATTTCTTCCGAAAAAAGAAAAAACAAAGACCAATAGATGGTGCTTTTGAGATGGCAAAAAACAAAACCCACGTGGCCAGTGTCAGTAAGTGTCAAAATCCGCAAAATACAAAAATATAAATAAAAATTATATAAAATAAAAAAAACGACTTCCTTGTATTCACGTAACGATCACACGGTTTTGTTTGTTTATTTTCGACTCCACACTGCATATAAATATAGTGCATCAAAAATATTTAATCAAGAACATAATCAGGCCTAATCAGTAAAAATATCGTTAAAACTTAAGAATGGTTTACATCTTTATCTCAGCGAGTATATCAAACATCAGGACATCCAATTAAATTCGTTAGTTATATTAAGAAAAAGTCCTTATAACTTAACGACCACCTCAGATGTGATATTTAAGATGTGATACTTAATAATTAACTTTACCTGATGTCACAAACAAATTGAAGAAAAGAAGTTTATTACAATATGTTAATTTTTTTCCTAATCTTACTTGTTTGCGTAAACATATCTCATATAATCATGATGCTATAATAGTTATAATATTCATGTATTTTCTATTTGAGAATGTGATACAAAGAAGTTAATATTATACATATCCGTTTACTGTTGTAAAATGTCTAACAGCTAACTATTCGCAGTAGCCGCTGTGATGCGAGTATCCATTGAAACTAGTTTATTCTGGGTTCAAATATTCTCCACAAGATGAAGTTAATATCACTAATTAAGAGTTAGAAATATATTTCGTCGTTCTTTTCTATAAATTCTGTAATATTTTTACATCATTTGAAAAAATCTTGCTGACAAACCCACCCCAAATAGATAAAAGTAATAGTGATCTAATATTAAACAAAACAAAACTTACTATTACTATTACTATTATTAGTTTTGGCATGACCATTCTCTAATTACTGTAGACAGTTAAATAAAGCTGCTTATTATTGCCAACTCCTATCAAACTCTGTCATTGTAGGCTAATAAGGTCCAGGCAATCAATCAAAAGATTCTTCCCTTGCCGTGACAATGCTTGTTCGTATGACTAACTTTGCACTATAAAGCGCTTGTTTATCTTGCAAATACTGCCAATATTTTTAGTTGCAATTTTTATTTATTTTGCCGAAAAAATGCTATAAGTTATAGTCAACTTTTATGTATAAAATATGTAATTTATTTAAAATAGAAATTATTTATTACTATAACTGCAGCAAAATTAATTGTTATAAAACTTCAACGTCACGTTACAAAGAATATAGTATCGAAGTATAAATTTCTTTCCCATCTAAAATATTCAATGCGCCAAAATTACAAATGAGTAATCAATATTTGATTTTCACCGCAAACTTTTAACAAAGTTTATTATTAATTTTAATGGTAAGCAAAAATAATTTGTATCGTAATTTTTTATTGAGAAAGAATGAAAAATAAATAGTGCTTTTAGGGCAAAAACCAAGAACTTTTCAGTAGAATAATCAATAGAATAATAAAGAAGTGCTAAAAAACTCAACCACAACACCAAACACAATAATACACGATATATAAACCTTTTCTCGATCAAAATAGGAACAAAAGCTTTTATACAAATACGTTATAAAAGTCTCAATAAACACAATCACTTATAAACTACATATATGTAACACTAAAAACATTAAGATATTGAAAGATTAACCAAGATATATTGTGTAACTTCTTAAAATAAAATTCAAAAGATTTCAATCTGGATAATAATAACGGGTTTAAACTGCATAGTTATTAAATTCAATGATAAAATTGTGCTTCTGTTCTATTCAATTTGACGCTATTCAAGATGACGAGACAAATTGTTTCTGTACATTTTCAATAACATCTGGAGTTATAAGGCGCATTTTTCTTTTTAAAATCTTTCCATAAGCTCTTCTACGTTTTGCGATCTATCATTATATATTATACTTTTCAAGTATAACGATAAAAAATAATCTGGAGGGCTAAAGCAATCAATAATAATTCCATGTTCTTTTTTATTTATATAAATGTTCTTCTTTTAAAACTACTAAGATAACATGCTTCCGAATGGTTGATATTTATAAAAAATGTATTATTAAGTTGTTTATAATATTTGTAATAGTAATATTATATAGCTTTAAAAAGTATGTGCACTATTTAAAATGTTGATAAAATGTTAAATCTGTCATTATGCAGACATTAAGCAACATAATACAAAATATCCTATTTAATTATTATTGTTGTTATATATAATATTATATTTTCTCATAGAAAATACTCCCTCTATCTTGCGATAAATTAATTGCATTTTACTATTAACAGTTTCATCAGAAAACAAATAAGTAATAAATTATTTGAAGTACATGTGTAACAAAACCTTATTAGTACGTATCTAATTAACATAACAACTTAATTAACTAGAAATGCGTTACTTAGCATTACTCAATCTCATTTCGCACGGTCGACTCTATCGGCAAATGTTTGAAACACCATCGACCGCAAACGACAATTAGTTTAAGAAATAATTTCAAGAAACGTTCTGACTTTTATGATTCAAGAATTAAAAAGTAATAACAGTTATTAAAAACATTGTAGCATTTATAGAAAATATTTATAACAATTTCAAAGGAATTCTATAATAATACAAAAATATTGAAAATAGTATAACAATAACATTTTCCAAAATATTTTTGTTCTGTAAATACATATTATATACTATAGAAAATTATAAATAAATTAGTTTTTGAAATAAATTGTAAACAAATGTATAGTATTAATTTAAGTTTTAAAATTGTTCCCTTGAAAAGCAAAATTTTAAGGAAAGAAAAAAGTTATTGTCAGAATATAAGAATAAACTATTTTCTTTTAAAATTTTAAGTTTATTCATATTTAGAAAAATTTTCCGAGTTATATTTACTAATAATGTTTTTATAGATTTTGCTAATAGAATCATTTTAAAACTCTAGACATAAATAAGTAATAACCAAATTTTCCAATAAAAGTATTACAATTTTCATGTTAAAAAATGTAAAAAAGCGTTTTTTATTGGACTGTTTAACTAAATTAATAGTTCAGATCATTTATGAAATGGAAATGTTATTCAATAATTAAAATATTGTCTATTTCTTTAATAAAACAAAAATAGATATTTTTAGAAGTTATCAAAATATTTTTTTAAAATTTATATATATTCCACATAAAATGAGATTTCAAAATTAAATAAATGTAAATATAATATGTAAATTAATCTAAAAATTCTAATATATATCTATTCTAAATATTTGCAATCTTAAATGACTAAAATTCATATTAATTATTTTTTCTATTGAGATGTTTTCGAAAATAGTGAGAGGAATATTTTAGGATTTGAAATAAATTACTATGTTTTTTTATCACAATTTATTTAGTCACATCGTGACTGCAGTTTCGACTGAACCTCAGTTTTCATCAGACGTTAAATGTATCTCATGTAACGTCTGATGAAGACTGAGGTTGAGTCGAAACTGCAGTCACGGTGTGACTAAATAAATTGTGATAAAAAACATAGTAATTTATTTCAAATCCTGCATTATGAATTATCACTTAGTAACGGT
>JARJEC010151605.1:0-12947 GCA_030264575.1 Tachinus sp. AB-2021 | reverse complement strand
ATAAAGTATAAAGTATAAAGTATAAAGTATAAAGTATAAAGTATAAAGTATAAAGTATAAAGTATAAAGTATAAAGTATAAAGTATAAAGTATAAAGTATAAAGTATAAAGTATAAAGCATAAAATATAAAACAAAACAAAAAACAAACAAAAAACATAAAACATAAAACATAAAACATAAAACAAAACATAAAATAAAAAATATAAACTACAAACTACAAACAACAACATTTTTTTAATTTAGATCCAAATAAATTTTTTATTTAAACCCAAATAATAAATAAATTTTTTATTTAAACCCAAAGAAAAAATAATTTTTTTAAAACCCATATAAAAAATAATTGTTTTATTTATACCCAAATAATTTTTTCATCTAAACCGAAATAAATTTTTTGTTTAAACCCAAATAAATTTTTTATTTAGACCCAAATAAATTTTTTATTTACAGCCAAATAAATTTTTTACTTAAACCCAAATAATAAATAATTTTTTTATTTAAACCTAAATAATAAATAAATTTTATATTTAAACCCAAACAAAAAGTAAATTTTTTATTTAGACCCATATAAAAAATAATTGTTATATTTAAACCCAAATAAATTTTTTATGTAAACCCAAACAAATTTTTTGTTTAAACGCAAATAAATTTTTTGTTTAAACCCGAATAAATTTTTTATTTAAGTACAAAGTATAAAGTATTAATTATTAAGTATTAAGTATTAAGTATTAAGTATAAAGTATAAAGTATAAAGTATAAAGTATAAAGTATAAAGTATAAAGTATAAAGTTTAAAGTATAAAGTGTAAAGTGTAAAGTGTAAAGTGTAAAGTGTAAAGTGTAAAGTGTAAAGTGTAAAGTGTAAAGTGTAAAGTGTNTCAGATCAGATCAGATCAGATCAGATCAGATCAGATCAGATCAGATCAGATCAGATCAGATGAGATCAGATCAGATCAGATCAGATCAGATCAGATCAGATCAGATCAGATCAGATCAGATCAGATCAGGTCAGGTCAGATCAGTTCAGGTCAGATCAGATCAGATCAGGTCAGATCAGGTCAGGTCAGATCAGATCAGATCAGGTCAGGTCAGATCAGATCAGACCAGATCAGATCAGATCAGATCAGATCAAATTTTTTGGTTTACAAATTTCTAAAATTTTGGTTTTTTTGGAAAAAAATTTCAAAAAATTTTTCGATTTTTTTTTTCAAAAATCGAAATTTTTAAGTTAGTCTTAAATGTTTCCCCGACGCTGCAGGAACACGATGCAACGATCCGTTTGTCGATATGAGCCCTCGTTCTCGAGATATCGACGTTCGAAAGAAATGGTGAAGGCGCCGGGACTCATTTCTCGAAAAAATTTAACTTGCTCAAATCGATAAAAATTTGGTACGTCTGTAAAGAGAATCGAAAACCAACGACCCCGAATGACCTCGGATTTTCGATTTGAGCACGTCTTCTATGTTCACATGTCGATATCTCGGCCCAGGAGCATCGGATCGAAAAAGGGCCCATATGGAAACGAAACAGCAAGGTCGGCGTTGTACTCGAAGAAGGTTTATGAATATCCGAAATTTGGGATTATTTTGGAAAATTTTTCAAAAAATTTTGTGACGTAATTGTGAAGTTTGTGACGTGATTGTGACGTGATTGTGACGTGACTGTGACGTGATTGTGACGGGACTGTGACGAGACTGTGACGTGACTTGGACGTGATTGTGACGTGATAGTGACGTATTTGAGACGTGTTTGTGACGTAATTGTAACGTGATTTTGACGTGATTGTGCCGTGGTGTTCTACACCGGTGTAATAGCTTCTACCCAGGTGTAACTGCTTCTGCACCGGTTTTCTACACCGGTGTTCTATACTGGTGTTCTACACCGGTGTAACAGCTTCTACACTAATAGCCGAGATCAAAATCTTTTCTACAAAGTATAATTTTTCATCTTAGCCATAGGCTGAGGTCAAAATATTGGCTGCAAAGTATATTTTTTCATTTTAGCCATAGGTTGAGATCAAAATGTTGGATGACAAGTATCAATTTTGATAGAAGAGTAATTAAAAACTTCCACAACATTTATTACAAATACAACAAATAATAATAATAATAATAATATATATATATATATATATATATGTATAATAATAATTATTATGTTACAAATATTTCACTGTGAACCTACAACTATGTAAATATTGGTAAATATACAAAATACAATGTAAAAAGTCTCAATGGAGAGCAGGTTTCCATGGAACAATCGCCTGTTGGTGTATATATTACACGAGCAATGGTTGTTGGCAATGTATGTATAAAATCCGACCGAGCGAAACAAATGAACGATCTCCACTAAATACTACAACTAAGTAGATAGATATTGATTTATTGGTTGATTGATTATTTTTGATTTTTACCTCGTTATAAAAATTTCCGATTGATTGCAATAATAATAAATTTATTAATTCAGTCTCAAACCGATTTATTTATTAAATGTTTTTCGTCGTGCTCCTCTCCTTTTTCTTTTCTCATCTTTCTCTCTCTCTCTTTCTGTCTATCTATCTATCTATCTATCTCCCTTTCTCTGCTATATCACAATAAATATTAATTTGTTTGTTGGTGAAAATTCCTCGTATTGTCTTAAACGTATTGGGGCTCCTTGGCATCGCAATCGTAATCCGGATGTCTGCAAAACGTCATCGAAATCGTTTTGCAGATGTTGACCGCCACTCATGCATACGATCCGTCCTTGCCTATGGTGCTCGACGTGCCGGAACGCGACATCACCGACGATAACCTGTCAAATAATTAATTTATTTCGTACTCGCTGCCAGAAATTATCAGGTCATTTTACCTGCGCGTCGAAGACTCAGAAGTGGTTTTGGAAGAGGCCGACACTTTGTGATTGGCGAGAAACGTGCCGACTGACTCGTCCGAGCTGTAGCTGTCGTGATCGCTGTCGGAATTTTCCAAGCTGTCGTCGTCGAGTTCGCCCTGTATGGCCGACTGCAAGTCTTCGATTCGTTTGAGCGCCAGCCGCAGGTCCGTCCTGACCGTCGACGACTCCGTTTCCAACGTCTCACACTTCTTTTCCAGCTCCTTGCGCTTCAGGATCGCCTCGCCTTCTTTGGTTTGAGCGTTTTTCAGTTCTTCCTTCAACTCCCTAAACAAATAAAAATTCGATTTAACCTTCACAATAAAAAGCACTCAAAGAGTGCTATCGTCCAGGAGCAGAATATATTTGTACACTGTTTTAATTTGGAAAAAGGGTGGTTAAGAACGGAATTGTTGGAGACGTTAAGTAGCCAACCAAATGTACAGCGTGTATAATTCGGTTGTGTACATTTTGAAGTGGTTAAAGCTACGCTGATTTTTTACAAAAACAAAAATAAAATAATTGCCTTAAATTTCTCTGCAACTTTCTGATTTGGTCCTGCGCCGATTGTTCTTTGGCACGTGATGTGGAGACATCGGTTTGTAGCTTATCGACAGCCTCCTTCAATCTGGTAATCTGCACCTCCAATCTAGCCTTGGTGGTCTGCTCCAGATCGAGTTTCGATTCTAGATCTTTCACTTTCAACTCCACTCGTTTGACGTGCATCTGCGAAGAGGCGTCGCCCATGCTTTCGACGCTTTCCAGTTTTGTGGTTAATTCGGACAGTTGTTCCCTAAGAGTGTTCCTTTCAGATTCGAGGGACTCCACCAGAGAAACCTAATTGATTTAATAATTCACAGTAAATATCATTATCGTCGTATCGGCATCGTTAAATTACCTGTTCCTGCAATGCCAATTGATCCAAACTCATTTGTGACACTGCCCCTTTGTATTTTTTTAGCACCTCGGCCAATTCCTCTTCATTCTCTTCAAGCTGAGTTTGCATGTCACTGCGTTCTCTGTTGAGTACGTTGAGCTTGTCCTCCATGTCAGATTTGAGCCGGTTGGAGTCCTCCAATAAATTCTGTGTTTCTGATAGTTCGCCTTCAAGGCTTTGTTTGGCCTTAACGGCAACACTTCTGGCACATTCGACGTCCTCCAATTGGTTCCTAAGCTGCCTGATCAGATTTTTACCCGGCGTTTCGGCTTTTTGCCTCTCCAATTGGGTTTGCGTGTCGCGCAACAAGGCCTTGGTCCTCTTCAAATCCCGTTTCAGGCGTTGCAATAGGGCTTCCTCTGAAGCTTTGTCGTTCCTGTCGTTTTCCATGGCGGCGACCAGCCTCCTTTCCAGTTCGTGCTTCTCCCTGAGCAGCGTCGTCCTTTCCTCGTGTTCGTTTTCCAGTTGCGCTTCCAATGCTAAAATTATTGAACATTATTTGATTGTATCGAGCAAATGAGAAAAATTACTTTTAACTTTTTTCTGCGCGTTACATCTAACGTCCTCCAATTCCTCATCGTGCTGCTGGGCCTCCTTCTTGGAAGTCTTGCGCATCTGTTCCAATCCCATTTCCAATTTCAGTTTGGCCTGTTCCAATATCTGCACCTGTCCGGCCAGCTCGTCCAACTCTTCCTCCTGATCATGCAGCCTCCGCTCGCAGTCAATTTTCTGTTTACGCAACAAGGCGACCTCCTCCTCGCTCTTGCCTCCGTACGTCAGTTCGTCAAGCTCCCTCTGCAACGCCGTCAATTTCTCCTCCTTCATTTCGAGCTCCATCCGTACGTCCTGAAAGGGGAAAAAAATCAAAGTTAAAATCGCCGATCGATTGAAACGACCAAACAGTTACCGCCAGATTGCCATCTATCGTGTACTTCTCGGCGATGACAACCTCCTTTTCGCGTCCCAATCTTTCCTTGGCCTGTTTCTCCTGGCGCAGCTCATCGTGCAGCAGCTGAGTCTCAGAATCGAACTTGCGCTGCTTCTTCTCGAGCAGATTGTTGCGCGAGCTCTGCTCCTCGAGCAGCAGCTTGAGGTCGTTCGTCTCGCCGTTGAGCTTCTGAACTTTTCTCTTCCACTGGCCGACGACCTGTCTCTGCTCCTCGACCTCCTCGTACGCGTCTGTCAACTGAAACAATTCATTCGGTTTTTTGATGGTGAATGCCCTCATTTTTTACTTGCGTTAACGCCGCAAACTACATTCTGCGACAAAATCGTGAGCGTGAAGAACTCTCAAAGCGTGTGCAGCTTTTTTAAGCTGTCCACGCAGGGATAGGCAACGCAATGAACGCGCCGTGCGATTAAAGTTGCATACACGTTGGGGGTTTACCGTTATCCGTTATACAACTATTAACGATGTGAACGGTGAAAAGACATATTTCCGCCAAACGAATGAGATAGATTACGGGAGCGGGGGGAGGCGAGTAATAATGTTAAAAATTACTTTTTTCTCCAGCTGTTTCTTCAGTCCAATCAGTTGTTCCAAGTCGTCTTCGTGTTGCTGCTGAAGGCGCCTCTTGGTGAATTCCAATTCTTTTAGGGCTCGCTCGTAGCGCTGTTTGTAGACCCCGTCGCCGTCTCCCTCTTCGTCCTCCTCGGAGATCCCATTGAGATCTGATCTGGCGTACAGCAGTTCCATTTCCAATCGCTCCGACGATTGCTGCAGTTGCTTGTTCCTGTGCTGACTCTCGGATAGTTCGCGTTCCAATCGAACCCGTTCCGAAGTTTCGGCGTCCAGACGCTCGGTGGCCAGCGTCGACGTGGAGTGCTCGTCCGCCAGATCGGCAGTCATTTCGCTCAACTGAAACCAAAGAAACAATTAATAAACAAATTTTGCAAGTGAATCTCAAATGAAACCTCATCGGCTTCGGTTCTATCTTCGGAAAAGTCTCTACCGACTGAAGATCTGGAACAGCTGCTGGCCCTGCTGTAATATTGAAATCCCTTAATCATGATATTGGTGGCGCTCCGCGAACGGCCGATGCGTTTGCGCGACGAGGAAAGTCCCTCGTCGGGATCCCTCCGGCCCAGACTCTTCCATTCCTCCATCACGTGGTCGGTGCGATTCAAAAAATCCGATATTTTATTCGTGAGGTAGCTCGAGGCGGTCGAATCTTCCAGGTGGGCCGGTATCGGGCTCAACTGGGAGCGCAGCTTCGTTTTGCAGCCCAGGATGAAGGTCAGGTTGGCGTCGAACACGACGGGGGCGTCCTCTCTTCCGCTGATTTCGTTCAAATCGAACGAGTTGGCGGCGTATTGCGGGAACATTCTGCGGGGTGTTGTCGATGATCGGGGGGGGCGATACGAAGAAGTCGACGAGAGGGCGGGACTGGGCGAACGCGTGGTGCTCCTGGCCGGACTAAGAAGCACCGAGCGCAACGGGGTGCTGCGGAACCCGGTGCTTCGGTTCCGGATGAATCCGCCGCTTTCGTCGAACAGTTGGGTGGATCTTACCGGTTGTCTTCCTGTGCGCGTCGTCGGTAATTTGAGAGAATTGTTATTGTTGTCATCGATTCTGCTTTTATAATCGTTGACGCTGCTGTTGACGCTGCTGTTGCCGCTGCTGCTGGTCTTGATCCTGTTGATCGGTTCGTACCTTTTATTGGAAAGCGAGGAACGGATATCATCGGTAGACGATGAAGAGTACGTGGACGCTGTCGTGGGTATTGACGGCGTATATTTGAGGTCGCCATAGCTGGAGTATGTCGATCCCGAAAATGCCGATCGGAAATTTAACGTGTTTGAGCTGGCGGTGCTCGAGATGCTCGACGCCGAATTGTACGATGTCAACGGGAAGGACGTCCTGCTGCCGATGGTGTCCAGGGGCATCCTCGAAGCGAGCGGGATGTACGGCATAGTTACGCAATTGTTCGGGTGCGAAGCGCATGCGCCGAATTATTGCTAATTGCCTTAATAGTTATTTCGGATAAATTAATGAATCGCGGAAGATGCGAAAGATGCAGAAGATGTTGGATGGATCGCGTTCGAGCAGCACTTGGAGTTAACTGAACGGGAAAACGCAGCAGCAGCAGCAGCAGCAGCAGCAGCAGCACGAGCGACAGCAGCAGCGCGCGATTCTTATTATTATTAGCGCGTTTAAAGGGAAGAAGTTATTTATACGTGCGCTATTATTCCTGCATTGCCGCTCTTTGCATTCGGGCATCGGAGCATCGGAGCATCGGAGCATTCGACGGACGGAGCGGAGCGTCCGGAGCGCAAGAAGAACGGAAAAAAGAAGACGAGGACCCAATAAAAATAGCGCGCGCGCGGTGGCCCCTTGCCAAAAGACATTTTTACTTCGCATCATTATTTTTATGGACTTCCTGGATGCACGCAGCAGCAGGAGGAAGAGAAAAGCGCCGACACGACAAAACGCAGCGATGCATCCGATAACAAATCGGCTTACGCAACCCGTGAAATGTATTTTTAAAATTGAACCCATCGTTTTCCTCGAGAGAAACAATAAATAACAACATTACGATTATCAAACAAGTTGTTTGCATTGCGGCGGCGCGTGGGCGACAAATTTATTTATTTATAATGGAACTATAATGTCCGTCTTCTGGCGCCATTCCAAATCGCGCGAACGAATCGATTTGTTACGCGTTTCCGGCTCCATTATCATTTTAAGATTAAATTCGGCCGCAAACGTAACGAAAATATCAACATCTTTCGTTCGTTATTGTCTCTGCAATTTCAATAAACCGTTTGTCGCGGGAGACATTCGCATCATTTGCGTTCTGTTCTCGGGCACGAATCGCTTGTCGATGCCAAAATATAAATCGGGATTGATGGCGTTCCGTTCCCTGGCAGGCAGGCAGGCAGGCAGGCAGGCGGCACCCGATTCGACTCGATATATCGGCCAACATTTTAAACCCGGCAACGAATTTTAAACATGTTTTTTGTTTCAATCACAGTGCAATTACCTTTGGCGATGTTTTTAATTTTTAATGGACCCGCCCGCCCAACCACCCAGCTGACCTGCCGTCGAAAGATTGGATGTTAACCTCACCTATCGTGATTATTCGACGAGCGACACTTTAATTTTTATGCTGTTACATTTTGAACTGCTCAAATGGAGAAAACGAAACCCGATGTATATAACATCCAATCTTTTGACGACACCCCAGCAGTTGGGTGGATGGGCGGGTCACACAAATTAAAAATACCGGTAACGATGGTTACGGTTAAACAAAACGTTTGCGACGGTTAGGCAACGCGCGGCTGGGCGGTCTCATTGGCCCTCGGAAAACAATTAAACAAAATCAATTAAAAAGAAATATTCTTCGCGTCACAAATAAACATTCTAAATCGAAATCTGGTAAAATCTCTTGCGAGGTTCTCAACAGGATTCTCACAATGCAATATTATTTCGAAACCGATACCAACCTTGGCCTCCAATTTGTCATTGTCGTGCTTGAGCGAACTGCGCTCGGTCTCGATCTTCTCCAATTTGGATTTGAGGGCCTCCAGTTCTTCCTGCGCATTAATAAAATTCATTGTGAAAAAACGGTTATTCGGATGCTGTCTGCTTGTATGTGTGTGCCTAGTGTCTGGGTGTAACTTTGAGGACACTCGGGAGGCGACAATAAGAAGAAAAAATAAATAATGCGCGACTTGTTTATGGAGCAGCGCCAGAATTATTTTAATAGAAACCCGCACAGAAGCACATCACACGAAAGCAGAAAACAACGAGAAAAGATATAAAATTAAATCTATAACACGCTTACCGATTTGAGCCGCAATTCCTCTTCGGTGCGGTGCACGTTCAACAGGGGTGTGACGCGCACCAGGAGCCGCCACCACGGCCAGTCCCTGACAAGCATGAACTTTCGCACGTTTCTCTGGATGCATCGCACGGCCAACTCTTGCAGTTTCCGATTGGCCAGCCGTCTCCTGGCCAAGTAACCCCTGCAATGGGCCTGCAGACTGACCACCTTGTCCGCCAACTTCTCGTCGCGTTGCGCCTCCAGCTCGGCCAGCACTCCGCACCGGAAGAATATCTGCAACAATTAAAACGTAACGAGGTACATTCTCTCCCACGGGAAAACCGGCAATTCACTACACTATTTCATTTTTCCCACGTCCGATTAATTTCGACGATGTTTCGTATAAATTTGCAATCTTCAGTGGAATCCGAATCCATTCGAATACGTTGCGAACTTAAAAAATCATTTCGCATATTACGTCAGTTTGACATGTTTTCGCCCAATTAAAGATTAGAGTGCATTGGCGAACACGTTGCCCGGCGACCGATTTGTAAATAAATAAATGATTAAATAAATATATTGCGCGATTGTCAGTCGGCATTGTTATTTCCATTTTAAATGTGCATTTCTTCCGAGGTCGCGATTGCTTCCTGAAAAATCACGTAAACAGTAATACGAAGATTGGCGTTCAAGCATTGCCATCAATTTTGTAAATAAAGGTAAGCACGGTTTCGATTCGTAACAGTTTAATGAAAAAATTCCGAAGCCGCCTTCGACGTGAACGTAAATCATACAGAAAGCGCCCACTTTTTACATTTGTCGCTGGTGAAAAATCGGTAGAATTGTGTGTATGTGTGTGTTACAGTTGGATGATATTAAAGTGAATATTAAATAAATATGATTAATGTATTGTAATCACATTTAAGTAGCTATTGTTTGTTCGTTCGTTTGTTACCTTCTTTTCGTGAGAGTTGGAAGAATGATCACGAATGGGTGGCGCTGCCGTTTCAAGCGATTCCGCGCTGGAATAGTAGACCTTGGAAGGGTCGTCCGGTTCGTTTGAAATGTTTCCCGAATCGTCGGAGGAGCTATCGGACGCGTAGCCTTTGCCCAACTCGTCCAGCACTATTCCGCTATCATTTTTCTCGACCTTGATTTTCGCGTCCGCCGTGGGCTCCGCGTGGGCATCGGCGCGACGCAAATCGCGCTCAGCAAATTTCGGCTCGTAATCCGATTTCCTCGCTCCGAAAGTCTCCAACTTTTGCACCGCCTGCTTGACCTTCGTCGTGGCGCAGACTTTTTTTTTGCCGACGTGCAGATCGACCATACTCCTGCTGAGGTCGATTTTCTGCTTGTCGCGAGATCTGCTGGCGCTTCCGGAAATGCGATCTGAAACGTTCAGACCGTTCGGAGTGCTCTTATTCAAACTGATCGGGATGCGACTGATCGGCCGTTTCGCGGGAACGGTCGCCGCGCTAACATCCACGCAGCTGGAAGCTCTGGGAATTTTAGATTTCATCTTGGGCCTCTCCCCTACAACCACCACTTCCACCGATCTGTCTTTTTCGGCGGGGTGTTTGCGCCGCGGCGGTTTTATCGGCGGCCCCGTCAAGCCGTTCAAAATCTGCACACGCACTTTGACGTTGTCCCGCTCGAAATCGAAACGAGGCGGTGGATCCGATTTTAGGTCCATGTCGTCCAGACTTTTATGGGCCGCGCCGGCGGTGTTTTTCTTGAGGACGCATCGGGATTCGATTATGCTGCACGTTTTCGCCTTCTGCAATTTGGGTTTGGGTTTGGGTTTGGGTTTGCTGGCGGTGTACTCGTCCAGGATGCGATCGAAACTGTCGATCGCGGATTTTAATTTGTTGTCGAGGCTGTTGGCCTCTTCCGCGAAAATATCGCGCGCCGACTTGTACTCGCCCCCGCCGGCGATCTTCTTAAGCGCGCCGCCTTTCTGCGACAGCTTAGATTTGGCCGGCATATCAATCGGCATAAATATCCGTCGCGCTCTGGTTCTTTCAAAATTTTATTCTACCAACGATTACGTGCAGGAGGAAGAGGACCGCTAATAATATCTGCCATTCCTCGGATACCAATCGCATCGTTTGTTCACAACTTGAGATTCCTTAAAAGGATCGTGAGGATGATTAGGGCCGCGTAGAATAATTGCGATTCCTCCGAGATGCTCATCATTCCTCACATTGCACTTAAACTTATTTATTATTTATTCATTCGTTTATCGAAGGACACACTTGTTCGCTCGGTTCGGTTCGGTTCGATTGGGATGGAGGCGACCCAATTTAGCGCCGGCCAAAGACACCGTTATTTCCGTCGTGTGTGATGCACCACGACTCGACCGATCGACTGCCGCCGATATATTCCACCTCCTCAGGTAGCACCCGTCACGCTATGTTGCATGGAGTTGGAAGTGCTGTTACCTGAAGAGACAGGTGGAATCGGTCGGCTTCGTTGCCGATCGGACGCACACACAGGTGCGATTGAACTTGAGGAGAAAAGGAGAAACTCGAACCATCATCATCATCATCATCACCACCAAGCAAGCGGCGGTTGCGATTGCTTTCGAATGTTACCGACAATAATTTCCTTGTCGTTGTTATTATGGCGTCGCGCCATTCCAGAAATCAATTTAATTCGATACAAATATCCTTTTTATGGCCCACTTTATCGACAATGGCGTGTTTAAGTCGCCGCCCAATCTGATCGAATGATTAGGCGGTTTCGAGCGAGCGTGCTTTGAAAATACGATTTAAATTTTTTATTATTATTATTATTATTATTATTAAATTAGCGCCGAATAGTTTTTTCCCGTTTGGTTGCAACGAGTTGAATTTTCCCGCACGATACAAATTTGCGGATCTTAGTCCGCATCAGAATTCATTCAATAGTAATAATGTCGCAATTTCAACTCGTTCCGTATTTTTGATTGCAAACATGTAGAGTAGAATAAGACGGAAATTAACCTATTTGCATCCAGACAATCAAAAACAGAGCCAACTGCTGTTTCCAATTCGCATTGCTTGCGTACATCCACCATGCAAGGTTTTGACGCTGACCATCGAGTAAATATTTCAATTTAAAAATCGTCCAAAAAACTCAAACGATTGACTATTTTGTCATCGTTGACCGTTGACAAATGTTAAAATTTCAAATGGCATTAATCAATTAATGCCCAAATTTGATTATTCTTTCATTGATTCATACCAATATCACAAATTTGATAAATCGAAGCCGATATTATTTGCGGAATTCGCGTTTGGAAAATTTCAAACGATCGAGGGGCAGCTTTCTAAACGAAACGAGCGAAATGAATAATTACTGTTAGCGCCGAATTGAAGAAAACAAGTGAAACCGTTTCAATTGATCGAGTCGCGGCCCGAGGACACAATTTCACCAACATTCGACGGCGACGGCCATCATCCGCCGAATCGATTACGTCCGATCGCTTTCACCTAAAACAAAGACATTCCGCCCCGTTGCTTGGGCCTGGTGCCTGGATCTAGTCGGTTCCGATCGGAAGGAAAAGAAAACGGCATTAATTGCATATTATTGCAAATCGAACGAAGAAGGTTGTTGACCAGTTGAACGATCTCGGGCAGATTTTTATTCTCGTTTCGAGACGACGGCCGACAACGAAGGTGAAAGTGTGTGTGTGTGTGTGTGTGTGTATACACTCTTGAGATACAAAAGAGAGCACGTAACGGGTGCCAATTAATCGCGCCGACGCCGTTCCCATCATTACCATCGAACGTTAATTTTAATTTAATTTATTTACCTATTACTTAAATATGCATTCGTGTCAACGAATGAACGGCCACACGCTGACCCCGACACCCGCGGCCGCAGCGGAAACAAATATATTATTCGGAACGAGTTTTAATAATTAACATTACGACGGTGACGGCACCCGGCAAGCGCGGAATTTGAGATCCCAACTAACTGTTCCCGCTTTTTCAAAACAATCAAATTTGGAAACGGCAACTTTCGATTCACCCGCATCCCAGTGAGCGTGCGTTATTCTCCGCTCGATCAAAAAATACCGGAACGGGATTTAAATACAACCGACGTGTGGCTGTCGAAAATACTAGAATAACATATTTAATGGCATTTATATGCAATAAACGTAGAACCCATGTTTAGCATTTTATTTCATAAATAATCCAAGTTTAAATGGCTGAACTATTCAAATGGGGGACAACAAAACTCACGTGATCAATGTCATTTACAACTGTCACGGTGGCTTTTAAAGTAACCTCAATTCTTTTAATAGGCCCATCTCTGTCAGCAATATAACAATACACTTTATTGCCAAATTGGAATGATACAGACAAATATAATATATATATATATATATA
>JARJEC010151561.1:0-13025 GCA_030264575.1 Tachinus sp. AB-2021 | reverse complement strand
TGCAAAACTAGTATGCATAATGCATAATTTTATCTAATTGGTCACCAAAACAACTATTCGGATCTTTCTAGTGTTACAACAAAACATGTATAATAATCACCTCTTTACAATTGAGTAGCAACTGATATTTTGGGCTGATTGCTTATCACTTTAGGTGTTGCTGAGTAAAAATAATGTGCAAAGTTAGCCATTGGATAGCAAGTTATAAGGCAAAAGAAACTATTGTGATCATTTTAGTCTAAGAAGTCATTTTTTTCTTTAATCTAGCGGTAACTGATACTTTCGAATGTAATTTCAGTAAACATTATAGTACTATTTCATTTTTCTGATTATTCAAGTGTTACAAAACATCATGTATAATATATTTCCCCATCAACTAAAGTTCGTCGAGGACCACCAGCACAGCAATCAACTATTATGCTGCGTCAACTGCTCCGGAGTCTTTTCACGTATTAAAGATACCGACAAACAGGTGGGTTATGAAATTCTAAGGAATATTAAATTTTGTTTGTGTTACTCATAGGTGATAGCTACATACATCTAAAGTATAGCGAGGTGAAGAAAATAATAGAGGATCCAGAAAGATAAAAAGTCAGGTACAAAGAAAAAGCAAAAAAACCAATGATAATAACTTTAAAACTGCACTTATTTTCTTTTGCTGCATATTTGTCTATATCACCGTGTGATGATGACAACGTAATTGGACAAAACTAGCCACAGCCTATTAAATTATTCGTGATAAGATCTTAAAAGTTGTTTTCTTATCTATGTGATAACTACGAACTCATTATAAATCTGGGTCAATAATAATTCAATATTAGCCCAAGACAATAAATAGTTTGTTGAGTATGCTAAAAACTCGTTATGTTTATTAATAATAATGCATTAACAAGCTCATCAAATTACATCTCAATATTCAACTAACTTAATCAATAATAATTATAGATAATAACGCCTTATTAACCAAGACTAATAAAAATTCTAATAACTGTAATTACTACTTAATACAAAGACAAAGTTAAAAATTGGTTAATTACGACTTTTTAGAAACACAATCATTTTATAAAAAATATATTCTTGTTTTTATACCGACGTATGTTCTCAAACTTTTTCTTTTCTTTAGAAATTTAATTAAATATCTATATATGTAAATACAACTTTACATATCAATTGAAATTTAAAGGTAAAATTAAATAAAAATACTTGTTTACGAAATGACAAATGAGTTAAAATAATTAAACTCAATATTCTGACGAGAATGTAAAAATTAATAAATTTAATATTATTTTTTTTAACTATTGATCGATTAAAGTCACATAAACATTTAAAAATTGTAAATTAAACAATCTAAAAAATCAACTAAAAACTTCTATCAACTATCTGGTAACAGATGGCTCCACCCGTTATTTTGCAGGTGAAATAAATTTTCAACAACACGTGAACAATCAAATTTGATAAAAATAATCATAATAGAAAGCAATAGAATTAATTGAATACCCGTATTTACAATTGAACTGCATAAACAAAACTATTGTATTGGTAATTCATAATTAATAAATAATTATTGTTTGATCCGGTTCTTTACAGTTAACAAAGAGCACGCAAAAACAATCCGCAATTTATTTCATTCGATTTAAATCAAAGTCCGCATTAAACAATAATTCATTCAAGAAAAACAATTAAAATAGGTAAATTTCAAAAAATTGCACAACATTTGCACATTTTTATATCATAAATATTAATAGAATTACCACAGAATTTAGGAATTTATCCGGAATTTTTTACTAAAATATTTTAGAAAAGAAAGAAACTTTTTGTTAATCAACATTTGTCAGTAGAAAATAAAATAAAATTAATCAAATATGTTAGAATAATTTCATTCGATTAAAATCCATAGGTAATCTTTTTATAAACGTCTGAAACTGATCAATTATCAACAATACGTATGCAATAAATTATTATTACTATAATTTTATTACGGTTTCAATAAAACATATGTCATGTTTTCTAATCACTATTTATATTATTTTAGTATTGTAATTAAAACAATGGTTTGTTTTACTTTGTGTTGATATTTTTATAACCATTCGCGGCTATAAATAGTGGTTATATTAAGTATTTACACAATCAGAATTAATAGTCTTTTTATTTCTAATTATTAATGTTTTTATATTATTTACAAATGCATTTTGCAATACTTAATTGAATTCTGTTAATAATAATTAAACATACCCTAGTCACCAACGAATTACTACACTTTTACAGGACAACACAAGAAACGTCCACAATACACGTGTATTAACCTAGAAATGAACTCGCCACATGCTTCTTATCTAGCCATAGCAAAGATGGAATGTCACGGGTAAGTCCCAGAGATCAACATGAAGGACGGCCTTTTTTTGAGGATTTAAAAGAAGAAAGTTATTTTCAGTACAATTTTAAAAAAGAAACTATTGAATAAATAGAAAACAAAATAAAGTAAATTTACTATAAACAAATCAATGCGATTATTAAAATTAATCCGAAATATGCTTTTGATTATGAAAATAATTCCCATCCATAGATTAGAGTGCTAGTTTTAAACGTTATATTTATTAAATAAATAGCAACAAAGTTATAACCATCAAATGTGATGCTATCAACCTTAATATTTTGAATGGGTTACAAATTAAATGTAAAAATAAATATGCATTTTAATAAAAACCGATATTAAAACATGTCTTTAATTTACATAATGTAAATATTTTTATAAATTAATATTTCAATTATTAGTAATTAAAATGTAATTACTTCAAATTATAATAAAACTTCACATTTTGCATTATTAGTAATAAAATAATATTTATATATCCATTATTAATTAAAATGGGTATTTGTTAATAATAAACTTATTTACTTAAATTCTCGTAAATAATTTAGCTAATTATATTCAAGCAGTATCATTTATAAATGCCAATCTGTTCTCTCACACAAAGAGCAACTACCTAATCTACATCGAAGGCATAATGGTTTTGAACTAATGACAGTTCCAGAAATTTCTACATGGATTTGAGTCTCCAGGAAACATATTTTAAATCCGGATTAGCAACTGCAATTAGTTAATTGTTTAAGCCACCTTCGGCTTACAATTAAAAAGTTGTTTAATCGTCTCACCTAGTAAATATAATTTTCAGGAATTAACAACTTAATTTTATTCAAAATAGTTAAAAAAATTTACAATTAACAAAAAAAAAAATGGATGCTACAAAAATGTCTAATAATTTGATTAAATAACTTTGATGAACATTTTAATGTTACCGGCGCAATTTTCAATATTATGGCATTACATTTGTCTAAAAATAGTGATTCAAATAAAAATAATTTAAAAAAATATTTAAAAATTATAAATATTTTTTTTAATTATTCATTTTCAAATAAATAACAAGTTTATTGAACATTCTTAAGAAATGTTGAATATTAAGGACATACATATTTGCCAAAAACTAGTTTTAAAATATTTTTGGAAATTCCGAAGATTTTATATTAATTTTTTAATATCATCAATAATTTCAATGAAAAATTAAATCTCAAAGATATAGTTGTAAATATTTTAACTTTAAAATTTCTTTAAATGCTGTTTGATATTTTATTTTGAGAATTTGAAATATTTTTTTATTAAATATATAAAAAATTAAAAACAATTTGATTAAATCATTTCAATAAAATTTTATTAAATACTCAGAGCATAATTTAAAAAAATTTAATTACCGATCCTCATTTTGGCCGAAACCGAATACCAAAAATAAAAACCGGAACCGAATCCGGAACCTGTAGTATTCATAAATACTATAAAAATACCAGTCACAGGAACCGAATACGAGACCGGATCCGGCCGGAATAAAAAAATTATAAAAACACTAGGGTCGAGGCGAGGTGATAATATACGATCAGCCAAAAACTTAGAGTAATAAAATCACGTGAGAGTGAGAACCAGCTCGTCGGCTGCTGTTGTGAGTGAAAAACATAATAGTTTTATAGAACAAATACACGCGTGGGAGAATTTCATGCGCCAGTATAGTGAATGGGCTTGGTCGTTTCAGTTAATTATATACATACACAAATGATACGTTAAAAAAATAATGTAAAAATGTCAAAGGAGAAAGTACAATATAAAAATATTTTGAAATCCGTACGTTTGATGGATTCAAAATGTCACAAAATTTGAATTTGTTAAATAGTACATTTGTTTAAAAAATTAAGATCCTGCAAGATTTGGCCGAATCAGGTTGGAACCAAATCATTGAGGTATCGATCGAATCTGGATCACATTCCGACGGTATCAGTACTATTAACCTCAAAATTACAAAAATAGATTAGGATTATACTTATTTTTTAAAACATTTATCTTTAAACTGGCTTAGGCTTTACAGCCATCGACAATGCTCTTGGCAAAGATTTGCCAAACAAGCCCAGTATCGTATCTACCATAAAACATATTGAACATAAACTTTAAAGACCCCAAAGCTAGAGGGTTCCTGATTCTGCATACATCCAGTTCTACGACTTCTACTAATTTCTACATATTTTCCACACACATTTCGGCAGTATTGTTTAACTTTTTCAATATTTTCAGTATCTTTAATATTTCTTTGCAATTTCTTCAGGTTTTTAGCTTTTTAACAAACATTATTGGACATATTACGTATCTTTTAATATTCGGATTTTTTAATCTAAAATAAATTTTATACTTTTGTCAACATTTAACTAAGCATTTCATGTTATTTTTGACATTTTTTTTTATTATATATATTTTGCTTTTTTATAATTTTCTTCATTTTATTTACAGTTTAGAACATATTTAGAGTAAATTGATAAAATAATCTCTGCCAACAATGAAAGACGTTGAACAGGAATTATTTTAAGTTGTGACTACATATATCCTTTATAAAATATAACATTCTGAGCTAGTATTTTAGAAGTTTTGTTTAACTTTTTTAATATTTTCAGTATCTTTAATATTTCTTTGCAATTTTTATTCAGGTCTTTAGCTGTTTAACAAACATTATTGGACATATGTATCTTTCAATATTCGGATTTTTTAATCTAGAATAAATGTATACACATTTTATACTTTTGTCAACATTTAACAATACTTTTCTTGTTATTTTCGACATTTTTTTATGATATATATTTTGCTTTTTTATAATTTTCTTTACAGTTTAGAACATGTTTATAAGAAATTGATAAAATAATCTCAGTCAAAAATGCAAGACATTGAACAGGAAGTTATGAGTACAAATGTTTTAAGTCCATAGCAATTTTTGCAACTTATTTTTCTTGCAGGGGAGGCCCGAACAAATCATTGTCTAAAGTCAAGAAATAAAAATTAATTTCATTTGCTAAAAATGTTACTTTGTAATTTGTTGTCATCCACCGCGGGGTGCTTCAGTGGTGTATATATGTATGTGTGACGAATTAAGGTTTGCTGCTCTGAAACAGAGGTGTAGTCAACTATTACCACCCTCTTTTGTATCTTCAAGCATCTCAGTTAGTAAAATTATTTTCTAAGCTCTCACTCCTTTCACAGTAAATGTATGGTCTATCTACACTATCTACAGCGTTTAAACGCTTTATCTGAACGCTTGCCATTAAACAAGTCAATCGCTTGTGATTGATTTGTTTAACTGCACGCGTTTAAATGCAGTAGGTAGACCATATCTTAATACAGTAAAAGTAACTTTGCTTTTAATTGTAAAATGTTGAACGATAGTGAATAATTTTATAAAATCTAATATTCAATTGCATGTCGTTGTGATTTAGATATTCGCCGGATACTAGCTTTACTTGTCTGTTGCAGCTGGGTGGTGTATGTGCGCTATTATAGGACGACGTTCATTTATTTGCGCTATTGCGCCATTTGGTTTAACTCTCGTCATGTGCAACAAACTTATGCAAACAGTATATTTTCTAAAACTTAAATTGTTACAAAAAAAAATTATAAAAACACAAAAAAATGTTTTTGAAATTTCTACCTGCCACTATATACACCCGGTGAGCGGTAAGAATCAGATTGACTGTTATTGCTCTAGAAGTTGCCTCCGAGAACTAGAGCGCCATTTTACCAATGCCAAATAGATCGGTCAACAAAAAGCCACCTAGCCAAGCTCAAGCCCTACTTGACGTATGTTAATTCTCACTAACATTCGCAATCGGCTGTATTAAATATTTGGTCTTTTCGTACTAAAATATTTTTATTGTTTGAAGATAGAAACCAACCTCAGTGGTACTATGCTTTATGGTGAATATATGCAAACGATTTAGAATTAGAAATAGATTTAGAGCTAACTACTAGTTGTCATATACCCATTTATGGAAATTTAGTATTGGCTGTGGTTTTAATATTTTGCTTTGAAAGTTCTTAATACCACGGCCAAATCCTTAAATTCATAGTAATACAAATACACAGTGAAATTAAACACATATCATTAGTTCCTATTATTGTTGTCATTTAAAAGTACCACGTCTGTTCTTATATGACAATGCAACACAAAATTGATGATGGTCAATTAATTGACTTGGTCCGGCAATTCAATAATTAATGAGATACTGAAATGGCAGACTATAAAAACGCACCAATAATTGATTAATTAATTAATTATTGGTTTAACAGTATAACGCCTTATCCTCCTACTCTTCTTTCATATCTATTTATCCTCCCCTTTTTAAACAAGAAACACTGACTACTAACGTCAACAAACAATGCACAATCGGCGACTCTTCTGCCATTTTGTTCACGCAAGCACACAAAAAACAACAAAAATATAAACAAGCAAATCATATACCATAAATAAGCAAGTTTGTGTGGGTGAGTAGCTATTAACGTCAAATCTGCAAAAGCGCCCGTTCGCATGCGTAAATCCTTAAATTTATATCTAAATTAGCTCCATAAATTCATCACGTCTATATATCTAGAGTAATATTTTATACTAAATTTACTACTAATGCTAAATCGTTTGATTAAATTCATCAATAATGTTGACAAATATGGTTGAATGTAAAATATCACACAAAATGTCGAATTGTAGGTCAAGAATGAATTAAGTATTACAGTTTATCCGTAGATGCAATTATTTATAGCCGTGTACGTGCAAGATTTTTTTATAATGTCATGATTTTACTGCAAGTAAATTGAATGAGAGCCTTGATATACCATTTTGTTTGTTCAACAGCTTTTATTCCGATTTCCATATGCAAGGATAATTGGCAATCACCGACACGCATAATAATTGGCGCCAGTTGAGTCCATAAATCACAGATTTGAATGCGAAAATCTGCTTATACACTTGAGACCACCTTAAGCGAACTTGCTTGTTATAAGTTATAACAATAAAAAAATAGCGAGATTATCCCAAACCCCCAATTTACTGTAAATGCGAAAATCTCCCGCAATGTTAAGTAATTTTAATCTTCACCAACAATTAAGTAAATCCTTTAACGTAAATATAAACACCGAACCAGGTATAACGACACATTCCTGCATTTACCTGACAATTAAAATTAATCGGATGCAATCATTCGGCGAATCGTTGTGTATTTAAAATCTAGAAATGGAATTACCCCCCAATATGGGTAATTGCATTAGGATATTTGCATTAATCTCTATTCTATATGGAAACTGGATTTTTTCAAGCCAACGAATATTGTAGTAAATTATATAAGAACGTGAAAGGCACATAAATCACTCGGGTATGCAAAAATGGAAACAATCTAATATGCACATATTTCCATTTGCAATTTATTGTGGGCAGACAAAAGGTGGAATGAGGTTTTTTGTCATATTCCGTGCACAATTTGTTTTATTATTAATCGTAAAAAAGGAATACCAAGAAGCATTATGGATCGAAACAAAAAACAAAGAGGGCGCCGTAATAAATTTATTACTTTGGGAAAAATCACAGCCATTATTTTTGATCTATTAACATAATTAACAAAGGGTTTAATTAAAGCAGTTTCTTTGAGAGAAAAAGTGAACTTACAACCCGACAACAACATCCTGCGGAATAAAAACATAATGTCATTACGATTATGTAACAAATTACACATGAGCCGTTCTTTCTCACGGGCGTTGTAATTGCGTTCGATCCAGAAAAGAAAGACCCATTTACATTTTTGTTCTTTCATTTTAGGCAAGTAAAGGATACGCACTGGTCTGTAAAGCGGAAAGGGACTCCAGACTTAACAATTATAACCACTTAACTTTGAGATGTTCGGGGTATACGCTTGACTTCCGCTAAAACCCCTAAACGAGACCTTTTAGAACCAACATCTTTCTTCTCCCCATAAGCCCCAAAAACAAAAAATAACAATCAGCGCGCATTTAGCGTTGCATCACACAAAATCCCGACATTCACAAGATGGTTATTTTTTAATTAAATATTCATTAAAGCAGTAAAATTTTATAATACAACTTTCGTTTGATAGCGTTGCAAGTACAGTACAGTTAGAACCTTGAAACTTTCAATATGAAATATAAATGATATAATTATACGGATACAAAAAATAAATAATTTACTGTGCGTCTAAAAAGTTTTAATTGTTGCCGGATTTATAGCAAAGCAAGTAAATAACAGCTGTACGTAACGCAACAAAAAAGATCTGGTCCAATTAGTGTCATAATAAAATATTCCATCCTCCGTAATAACAGATAAAATCTGAATTATATAATGTTTTTTATATAGAGAATTTGTTTAGTAAACTTTTTCATTCGGTTACTCGGAAATTGAAATATTTTACGCAATTGATGCAAGCATTTAAAACATTTTTTTCTAATGTCATATTATAAGAGATTGCGAACTGAGGAAGAGATATAATTATAAAATGTAATAAAACTGAGAGGCCTGGCATTTGTTATTTCCCATAACAAACTCCGTTTAAAACGCTCTGCAACCAAGTAACTTTTGTTAACAAATATTTTTGATGAATTTTATAATAAAGGAAATAACACGTATTTTATAAAGACGCATTTTTCTGCTGTTTTGTTTTATTACCTTCGGAACTAAAAACAAATTTATAAATTTTCAAAGTGCATCTGGATCAGCACAAAAATCTGCACACCTTTGCCCATTTAACCGACTTACTATCTTTATTAATAACAAAGATACCCATATTATGCTACTCCATTCAAGACACCTTGTATATAAACATTTGAAAAACATTAAATTTTTTGAATAATTACGGATATCCGTTATATTTTCGTAAAAAATAAATTCGTTATTTTGTTTAATTTATATTTAGATTATTATTTTTGTTCAGTTTTTTTTGGTTTATTTATCCTTTTATTCATAATTTCGTTTATATTCTTATTTCATTTACAGTTATTTATTGTTTAATAATTATTTTTGCATATTTTTGCTAATTATTCTCGTTTGTTGCGTTCATTTTTATATAATTTAATATTTTTGATTGTTATCTTCGTTTTATTTATGTAACATTTATTAATTCACTATGTTCGTCTATTTTTCTTTGTTCTCGTTGTTATTTTTTGACAAATTCGCTATTTTTGTAATAAGTTATTTTATTTTTGTTTAATTCACTTTATCTTTAAATAATTCGATTGTTTTTGATTTATTCAATAAGAAATTATTTATTGAACAGTAGTAGTATTTGTATTTGTTGGGTTTTACTCAACTGGCCATCGACCTCGAGGTTCTTCAGCCGTATTTATGTAGTTATATATGTGCTGAGTTAAGACTTGTTACTCTAGAAATTTGCCTTCGATATCTAAAGCGCCATTAATTGTTTTCCAATGGCTAATGGTACCGGTAGGCGAGTTATGCGATCACCCATCCAAGTGCTGACCGTGCCTAATGTTGCTTGCAAACATTCGGCATCGGCCTTACTGGATATGCCACCCCGACGTTATTTTTTGAATATTTTTTCGTTTGTTTTAAATTAAAAAAAGATTCCTCCATGCAACAGACATTTTCAAAAGACATTTTTTATGTGTAATACACGGACTTAAAAATATTTTTTGTTGCTTATATTGTAATGTGTTTGTTTTTAATGTGAAACATCTAATGGCACCTTTATTCTACGTTTACACGAGCAAGTAAAACTATCGCAAGTCGCTTTCTGACATTATGTTGCTACGGATACTTACTTGCTGAAAGTAGCTGCACCAACTTGAGTTGAACAGTTGCTTATATGTAAATGCTCTTGCAAGTTGTATCGAAAATTTATTACCCGTGTAAATGTAGCGTTAGGATGCCTCTTGATATGTTCACCTTGGTAATGACAAAATGGTAAGACGTGAAGTATTTGCGTTAGAAATATTAGTTATATGAAAATATAATTTCAACAAAAGTCAACAATATTCAACAATGTAAATCATTGTTGTTGCTTGTTATTAATAACTAAAAATACAATACGAGTTGTACTTTAAGTGGTACGTGGACTGCTATTTTTTGATATGACTGTTTATATATCAAAAATATATCCGTCACATGTAATCTTTTTTAATAGTGATCATTAGTAATGTGTGTGTGTGTCATTATATTCTCTTCCTAAATATAATTCGTGGTACGCTTAAGAATCGAAAATTTTTTTGAAATGGCAACTCATCCAGCCCATATATTACCCATGACAATATTATGAATAACAGTATGGAGCACAAAATTCTGTAAAAAATGAATTTCGATGTTTCACGTCTGTCAGGCGTCCAATGACGGCGCCCTTTTTTACTAAATTTTGATCTTTTATCGGTCTTAGTTCGTTTTCTAATACGTTATATTTAATTTATTTAAGTTTAGTTTTGTTTAATTTTTGGCCATTTAATTTTTTTGTATATTTCGTTCATTCTTCAAGTTTTTATTTTGTTTTGTTATCGGTATATTTCTTTGAATTTTTATTACTAATTTTATTTCATTTTTTTGGTATATTTTTTGTTTATTCGGTACATTTTGCATTTATTTGGTTTGTTTTTGTTTAATCTTTGTTTGTTTCGTCTTAATTTGTTCCTAAAAATAAAGTCAAAGTGAGTGGTTATATGCCCTTCTTGTAAACAATATAGGATAATTAGACTAGCTGCGCCTAAAACACCAATACAATTTATAGGTAACCAGTATCAGAATGGCAATCTGGCAATAGAATCAAATATTAAAATCAGTTATCCAATTTGCTACAAGCAGTAATAATCAAATGCAGTTACTCGTTTCACTCTTCATACGAGCACATTAGTGCACCTTAGTGATTTCCACATGGCCTTAAAGCAAGAGATAAACGGAATAATTTTATTAATTTACGTATTTAGTGTTACAGCAATTAAAAAAAGGATTAATAAAGTAAAATGTGTGGTTATTATCTTGACTTAATCTACCATTTCCTATTAAAAATTTTGCATAATTCATTTATCTAACATCTTATTTGAAATAAGATCTATAGAATATAAACTCCCAGTTCCATTTAATATATGCAGTTTCTATATTTTTATTTATTCAAAAATATAACATTTTATTAAATAAAAATGTCTCAAATTTGTTTCAATAAAAAGAATATCATTTTAAAGCTAAAATATGGAGGAATACATGTGCACTTTGTTAGAGACATGTGTGCTTATTTGCAACAACAGGTGACAAAATCCCACACATATTTCACGACGCCACAGAATCCACAGAGGGATGTATAATATTCGACATATGTGCCATTGCGTGTGTGCACTTCTTCACGAGTTTTTTCGCACGTGCGTCTATTTTAGTTCTGCTTGTAAAGGGCTCATTAGGAGGCGACTGCGTCCGATGACAGACTAACCAATTAAAAAAGAAAGTTTTATTTTATTTATGATAGCCATATTTATCCCAATATTTATGTTGTATCCTTTGATTAACAATTAAAAGTTTAAAATAAATTAGAAAAAAAATAGTTTCGTTACAAAATAAAACCAAACAATGCCAATATCAATAGTTTTTAAGTATAGTCAAATACTGTGCAGCTTCTTGTATAAATAATTAAGTAAATTTTCACTTTTTCTGTCAACTTTAAAAAATTAAGGCATGCAACATTTGTCATTAATTGACTTGTTAATAACAGTTATATATTGAATGTCAACTTTGCTGGACGAGTCTGAAAGTTGCGAGACCAACAAAACGAGGCAAGTATCAGGCGAGGACAGCAAAGCGTAAAAATTTCAATTCGTAATATTAATGAAAAGCAATAATGTTTATCTTTAAAGCAATTTTATTTTGCATTTGTCCGTACTATCAGTAAGTAAATATAATCAAATAAAATGAATCCTGATACGATTCGATTTAAATGTTATTCAACATTTTAATACACATAAAAAACTAAAACCATTCGATTATGTTGATTAAAAAATGCGCGTTGCCCCCATAAGACCTATATAACGAGGTTAATAATTCATACGGATTTTAATTAAAATTAAAATAAAATAATTAGAACGTCGGCATGGAAACGTGGTCGTGATAAAAAAATAAAAATGAACATGCGACCGTATATTTTTATTCTGTTGGCACACCTTTTTATTTTAAGTAGAGGAGGGCTCTTTTTTGTCTAAGAGTTCAGAACTTCTTAGAAACGATCGGGGATTTTAATTTCACCCTCCACGAGAAAAACGAGTTGGGGAAGATGTTAAATCCGGGAGAATGATGGTGTTACCCAGAGATGGCTGCAATAAGAAATAAAATAGACGTGAGATTGTTACGTGGAATCTTGACTTTTATTAACCCATTCTTACAAAATGTTGCAAGGAAGTAACCCGACCACAAGGAATCTTTTGCTAGATCCCTTTTTCACTTCTCCCAAATGTAGATATTTAATTAAATTGAAATAATTAAATTATTTGCGCGATAAAAATTAAAATAATGAAAATTATTGTTTAATGTAAAAATATTTCAATTTAAAAATAACTTAAGAAAGGTTCCCTAACTACATATACGTAAGTGATTATTAATTAATTAAAAATTATTAAATAAATTTCAATTTACAAAGTAATAATAAATTATATTATAAGGACTACTTAAAACGTTTATAAT
>JARJEC010151547.1:0-26124 GCA_030264575.1 Tachinus sp. AB-2021 | reverse complement strand
CGTGTAAAAACCAATTTACAAATACCCAACCAGAGACTAAAGTCAACGGATGTTCAAACAATTGGAAGGAAATTCTATAATAAACTGCCTCAGAACTGGCGAAGTATACCCCAAACTCAACTAAAAAAAAAGATACACTTGTGGTTAACGGAAAATCCAGTACACTCGACTGATGAGTTTTTAAATTTACACGTCATGAATTAATTGTGTTAACTGTTTTTAATTATCATGTATTATGATATTATTTTTTTTTTTTTTATTATTTGTATTATTTTTGACTTTTTGTATTTTACAAATAAATAATATTCTATTCTATTCTATTCTATTCTATTCTATTCTATTCTATATATATAATGAGACATATTTTATTTTATTTATAATATCTGTTCAAACCAATGGACAATAAATTAAAAATAAAAAAATTAATATTAAAAAAAATACCTTATTTCTGGTTTTTCAAATTTTATAAACGTATAGAAAGACTTCCACCTTTAAATTTTCCCGTTTCTTATAAATGTTTTAAGGGAAAAGATAATTTTATTATTTATTAGTTCTTTGCTGATGATTTCAGATAATATAAGAGATAAATAGTAAATTTATTAAATAGGTTTACAATACTATTATTATTGAGTAAAGAAATCAATGGCATAACAAAGTTATGCATTCAAAGCATAGTGTGTACATTGTTTAATTATTTATAATCATAAGATGGATAACAGCAATTTGTTTGATGAAAACTTCTCAATGGCTGTGAAACAACTACGTCAGATAAAGGAAACTGAAATAGTGAAATTTGAACGACATTATAATATAATTAAAATATTGTTGACTATTTTAATTCAGTTAATTCAGCTAATTCACCCACGATAAGATGCTATGACCTATAATTAACTTGCTTTCTTGTCATTTTACACTTGCTTTCAAAAATTATTTATTTTATAACCAAATAACAGAATAAAATGAGTTTTTATTTATTAACTATTAAATAAAATATTGCAAAGTTACACACATTATCCAGTCTTAACTTTAATATAATTTTTATTTAATTAATACAGTTTATATAAAAAATATACTCTTGCAATATTTTTTATATAAATACTTTGTTTATCCAACAGCTGATAATGATATCTGCGATTTAATCAAATTTGATCATCTATTAAATGGGTCCTATTTTTATGTATATTAAATATTTTGACGCAATTGCGAATCCAACAAAATAGTACATCCGCAATATTTTATATTGTCACAAAATGTACTTCAGATAAACAGCCGAGCTTTTCAAATACGACCGATTGCAAATATTTAGGAGGTTTACTATTACTACTAACATTCCTGACGGAATCAAATGCAAAATTTTAGAATAATACAATAAAACCGAACCGCCGGGGTGGCATATCCAGCACGGCCGATGTCGAATGTTTGCAAGGCAAGCAACGTTAGGCACGATCAACACTTGGATGGGTAATCGCATTACTCCGCCTACCAGTACCATTCATTCGCTATTGGGAAACAATTAATGGCGCTCTAGATATCGGAGGCAAATTTCTAGAGTAACAAGCCTTAAGTCGACACATAAATAACTACATAAACACAGCTGAAGGATCTCGAGGTCGATGGTCAGTTGGGTAAAACCCAGCAAATATAAATACTACTATAATGAAACCAGTAAGATAAATATATGATGATTGACGTGCTTGCACAGTACATATGGTACAACCACCACAGTGCGGCATATGGAAATGTTTTCGCACAACGATAGAAAAGGACGCACAAGACGAGAGAGGTGTACTGTACTGTATGTAGAGATAACACCAGAGGTTTTTGAGCATATTAGATTCGTGTTATATGCGTTCTTTTATAGCGTTGCGCATAAACGCCTTCCATATGCGAAGTTATTTTGTTACTATAGTTAAGTATTTTGTATTAACAAATTGAATGGCAATAAGACTATTGCTTTTTTTAGTTAATCGCACAAGAATATCAGACATATTTACTTACAAACAAATCATTTAATTTTATTTTAATAATGATACATCTTATAATTCTATTTTTAAAATTGTTACACACTGAGGAAAAGCGTGGATATGCTCAAAAACTTGTGTAAATAAATAAAAATAAAAGCACATAGTTCTATTGCCATTCATTTTCTTAATACTAATAAAACCAGTACAGTTTAATTTATTAATTTGATATTTTTACATTCTATGTAAATGTAAATACAAATACTACTCAATCTACAAGCATTTCATCAAAATCATTTCAATCCAGAGTACATTAATCTTAATTATTTTAATCCTTGACAATCTTATCTACAATTTTTTAGTTAATTAAATCATTTTTTTTATTAAAACAGAAGTGCAATGTGAATTTATAAGTCATAAATTATAAATAACAAAACCAATCTGATTCTTGCTACAATTTAATTAGCATATAATCAGTTATCAACTGTCGACAAAAAAAGCAAAGTAGTTTTATAAAAGTTTGTTTACATTTTTAAATATTGCTAATAACATACACTAAGATTCAAATATAAACATGCAAGTTTATATTAGTAATTTTGCATAGTATTTTTGTTATGTGTCACACCGAACCATTTTATAACACTGCCTGTAATATTAGCTATAAGTTTTAACTTTTAAATTTTCGTTGGTAGATCCATAGCTAACCCGAGAAAAAAATGTACGCTCACAAAGGGAGCTAATACAGACAAATAACAAAAACTGTTGTAGCCAGGTTAACATAAGCGAGCATAATCTGACTTACAAACTAGTAAAGTTCATTGGGGCTTATGTAATAGCCGCCGCTAAAAATGTAAATGAAAACGACTCTGTGAGAAACTCGATGATGACGGTTACAAGATTGTAAGTGAGAAAATTTAACTGGGTAAGCACCGTTCAATCTAGCTCACTTAAAATTAACAGGTAGAGCTTGCCAAACATCTATTCCCTAAACAACCCAGAAAAAGGTCGTTCTCGATAGCATGTAACTCGGGACATTGCAAGCATTGCTGCCGCAAGAAGATGACTTTACTAAAAAATAAAAGATAGATCACTGTACCTCCTAAATATTATAAGCAAGCTATACAAACAGGTGATGAACAAGAAAATCCAAGACAAACTGTATAAAAAACGGGCTTGCTGCTATGCAAGTTGTTTCCACTATGGACGCGATCAAAAGGGTTCGGGATATACCGCAAGAAAAAATAGAAGCAAGAAAGTTTGTTTTACTGGTGGCGATAGACGTCAAAAACGCGTTTAACTCTGTTAGATGACAAGATATAGTAAACGAACTATGGAGAAAAGAGATCCATTTTATTACAGTAAGTTAAGATTTAGTTTTGTTATTTTTTTAAATTTATTATTTTATTATTTGCACGCAATTTTCACAGTTCATACCTGAAAATAAGGTATAAAAAGATATTTGCATGACATTCAAATTTATGTTATGAGTCGGTTTAGCTAGAAAACTATATAAAAGTGTCTATTGATATAACACTATTCACTATCAATTAAATACACACGTTTTTAACTCCAATCAAGTTTATATTTTAATCAAATTGATTAACAAAATATCTCCTGCTTTTAATCATATTGATAAAGCAATAAGATTTATATAAAATTTACTGTTTAACATAAATCTAGTAAATTTTCATTCTGAAAATAATAAAATATTTCAAATATTGAATATCTACAAAATTTTCTTAAAATTAGTTATATACATTAAAAAAATTATAACAAATCAATAAATGAAAGTATTAAATTACACATTAATAACATAATTAAATAATATTATTTATTATATATATATATATATATATAATATTAAAATTAAATTCAATATTTACTTATCAATAGTCGTTTTCAGTTGGTCATTTTGCAACATATTTAATATTTGTATAAATTATATTATGTTCGGTTTTTTTTTATAAAAACATTAATAATATTTTTATTAAATTATAAATTAACTGAACAGATATTTTGTGCATTTACTTGACGTCGCTGTATTTTGAACAATTGTAGTTGCAAACATGTTTTCATTAATTTAATAAAGGGATAGAAGAAAGTGAAGAGACATAACAGAAAGTAAGTTATAAAAACCAAAGTTTGGCTATTGTAATGTGCGTTACCTAACCTAACAAGGAATGGAATAACTAGATATGAATGTAATAAAATAATTATAAAACTGAAAATTAATCTTAAATATTGTGGTATGCTGTGATATTGTGAAAGAATTATTATGTAATCTGCTTTTACCTGCTATTGTTATAGGTGTTTCCAATTCCAATAAATTAGGTTGACTTAAAAATATCTCTCTTGATTTATGACACAACATTTTCATATGATCTTCACTTAAATTAACTTTTTTTGAAGGTGGCGCTAAGAAAATAGTCTAATGTTAAAATCTCAGCGCACAATCACGATCAATCTTACCTTTCACCAATTTGGTTATAAATTTATTCAGATCAAGAGACATTTCAGTTAACAAAGCTAGCACAACACAATAAAACTAAAGCTATCTGTCAATCACAATCACTGTGAGTTAAAAAAAGATAATGTTATCAAAGGTTTTATCAACAAAAAATGATTGATTAAAAGTTTACATTGTTTATTACAAAATAATATATAAATATGAGGTATCCAGATAATAATACACTGTCAAGATAATACAGGAGGATTCAAAATATTGCGCTCTTGTTCTTGATGAAGCCAGTTATGGAAGTTTATTTCTTTCATTAATATTTTAAATTTATTCTTTGGTTGCTTCTTACATGTTACAAAATGTACCAATTTTTTTATCCATATACTCTCAGCAACAAGAAACTATAAACATTAAAATCAATACAAAATGTATAACAAAAATTATGTAACTTACCTCAATTACAAAGGCTAAAAAGATGTGTGCTATGGGGAACACTAATAATGTATCTCTGAAAGCACGTTTCTCATCATATACATTAAGTGGAAGATATAGTATTTCAAAAAAATATGCAATATTTTCTGATGGATATATACACAAGTATGTTATAGAACATATTAAACTTAATGATGAAATTAATAACCATACGTTGCTAATCAATAAATTCCGATATGGGCGTCCTTTTGAATAAACTAATGCTAAAATTACATATTGAAAACATGATACTGAAAACAGTACAGTGTTTTCCCAGCAAAGAATTATTTCATCTTTATTCGGTGAGTTGGGTTTGAACCATGATTGAAAGGTTAAAAAATATAACGCTACATATTGAACAATGCCACATAAAGCAATTTGTAAAACCATAGGGATTAAATTTGTGCCTGCAATCAAGGATCCCATTGGACGTTTGGGTACTAAGTTATTTGAAGGGCCTTGTTGACCAATGGTTATGGCCAAACTAGTTGTAATTACTAAATCTATGAAAAGGAACTGTTGATCACCTAACATGGAGTTATGCTGAAAAAAGAAATTAAATATTATTTTTTATCAAATTCATTGCTTTCATGAAAAAATATAGTAATTATTTTTTTTTTAAGTGAGAATATTAAATGTGACCTGCAACCCAGAACCAGCGACTCGCAATCTGCATAGTACCACTGACAAGTCTGACCGCCGTGATCCACAATCCATAATTAACGACTCAAGCCCACCATCCACTACACACCACCCACTACTCACCACAACATAAAATATAGTAAAAACAAAATAAACAAAACAATAAATAATACTAGAAATGCATAAAATAAACAAAACTAACAAAAAATTCAAAGCAAAATCAAACAAACAATATAATAAGTCACATCCAAAACAGAACAAATTATTTTTTACAAACTATTCTTTTGGAGTAATATACTGTTCAAAAAGGTTCGTTATGTTTTACGTGGTAAAGTAGAAATATGTATATTTTGTTTTTGTAAATGTACACCATACAATAGAAAAAAGTCAATATAATTCAAAAGTAATGACAAAATAAACAAACAATAAAAAAACAAAAACTGTATGTAAAATAAACAAAAATATAATAAAAACCAAACATAACAAAAAACAAAAAAAAATAAAAAAATCAATTTTAATTTATAAAAAATGAATAAAATACACAAAAATTTCAAAAAAGCAGAAATAACAGAAACAATAAAGCTTGATTTATCGAACGGGTTAAGTTGTAAACATAGGAATTAAAATAAGCACAGAAACGTGCACATGGCATGTAACAGCTTATGTAGTTGCAGTTTAGGTTTCAAATTAGTTTAAAATCAAAACCACATGCCACGCACTTGTTTCTGTGCTTATTTTAATTTCTATGTTTACAACTAATACTACTGCATAAATCATCGCTAACAAATCAAACAAAAATATAAACTAAGAAATTATTTGGAAAGAAAAAATAAAATAAACAAAAGAATTCGCCAAAAATAAACACAAACAATAAAAATACAAAAATTGCAACCAAAGTGGTATATCTAGTATCGCAAATTTAAGCAATATTATTTGATTAAAAATAAACGAAAATAACAAATTAAATAAAAATCAAACAAAAGAAATAAAAAATAGATAAAAATGAAAAATAATTATACAAAAAACAAACAAAATAAACAAAATACGTAAATAATCAAAAAAACAAATAAGACGGAATTTAACAAAAATATAAACCAAACTAAATAAATTATTTAGAAAAGGAAAAAGTGAAAACACAAAACAAACAAAGAATAATCACAAAATATGTTGAACAACCAAAACAAATTCGGTTGAATAAAATTAAACAAAATAAATAAAAAATGATAAAACGCAAATCAAACGAAATAAACAAGGAGTGATCAAAACAAAAACATCAATAACAAAATATACAAAAAAAAACGTAAAATAAACAAAGATTAATAAACAACAAAACAAAAATAACAAACAAAAACGAATTAAACAAAAAATAAAATGATAATAAAAATGAAGATTCCAAATTTAAAAGAAATTATCAAAATAACAAGTAAACAAAATCTGTAATTAAACAATATTAAAAAACGGTCAAAATGAATAATCGGTAAAAGAATAAAAAGTGTAATATAAACTAAAATAAAAATAAAAAAGTAATAACAAATTAAACAACAACAAAAAACAAAATAACGATAGCTAAATAAAAATAAACAAAATAATCAAAACAAATTAAATAGAAAATTAAGAAAATGAACAAATTAAATTATCTATTTTAAACCTATTTTACTTAATTTTTCATCCAATTACCGGATTACTGTTGTGATACTGGTTGCCTGAAAGGTTTACTTAATGTTCCAGATGAATTTTTAGTGTTTATTATATTCTGTCTACAAGAAGGGCATCACTTTGACTATTTTAAATGAAGAATAATCGACAAACAAATATAAAGTAAAACATGAATAAAACAAATTATACAAGAAAATTAACAAAAACAACAATAATAAACAAAAATTAAACCAAAAAAATAAACAAAATTACAAAAAATTAACAAAATAATAAAAATAAATTAAACAAAAATGGACTAAATAAATAAATAATCAACAAATAAATAAAAAGTGAAATGTAAACGACAATATACAAATCAACAAATTGTTAAAAACAAAATAACCAAAAATAACAAATTAAACAAAAAAATAAACAAAATAAGCAAAATGCATAAAATGAATAGAATATAATAAAATGAAATAAAATAAATAAAAAATAAACAAAAAAAAACAAAACCATCAAGAAAAATGATTTAAAGAAAAACAATAGGTTATGATTAATTGAAGTGACCGTTACTATGTGATAATCCATTCTTATGAAATAAAACAGTTTACTATGTTTTTTATCACAAATTTATTCTCTCGAATACATTACTAATTTCGGCTCCACTAGAACCTTCTACGGATGTTACAAGTATATCAAGTCATATAACTTGTAACATTCGTAGAAGGCTCTAGTGAAGCCGAAAGTAGTAATGTATTCGAGAGAATAAATTTGTGATAAAAAACATAGTAAATTGTTTTATTTCACAAAAACAATAGGGTTGGATTGTGTTTCAAAATTTTCTCTATTTGACAGTAAATGATTCCGATTACGTGGCTTTTGTTTTCCACATTTAAGCATTTCTAAAGCACCATCTATTGGTTCTTAATTTTTATGTTTGAAAATACCCAAGATATGTATACACTGAAATATTATGCAGGGTGATTTCCAATATCTTGAATAATATAAACCTTGTAGAATTTATACAGAACATTAGATATGAAAATATTTTGGATGCTCCATTTAAAATTAAAAAGCTAACGTCACATCTATTTTAACCGGAAGTATTTTTGCCAAGATATTTTCTGCACTGTGATGTGTTATTAGTCTCTGGAGACCAATATTTAAATTTTGGTACACTTTTAATGTAATAAAATAAGTGATTATATCGTTTATATAGTACGGAATAACCCCCCAGAGACCAATACTTTATCATTTTTTATGAAATATTTAGAATAAAAGATAATGAACGCTATATATCTTGCCCGCAACTTTTTAATGATATTTCAAATCCTGCATATATTGACATTTTGCCAAAATATTCTGCGTAAGGAATGAATGTCTCTTGAGTCTCTATTAGTTATAGTATTTTCTCGATTTTAGTATCCATCTCACTTCTAATTTTAGATCAATATTTAATAATTTTTCTTCAAAATTTGATTAAATTTAAAAAAATTAAGAATAAGCTTACCTTGTACAAAATAATTATAGTAATGAATTGTATCAAACTATAAAGAGCCATATATTTAAATACTGCAAAACTTGTGACTAGAGCACACCTTCCTTCTAACATCAAATAAATTAAACATGATATATTTTGTATACTTGATGTAAATGGAGCCGCTACACTTGCTTCGGCTTGAGATAAGGAGATTCCAATATGTGCAGCTTTCAATGCCTAAAACAAGTTAACAAAAATATTATTCATCCTTAAACCACATAATATCATCCACATGTAAAACAGAATATTTTAAAGAAAACGCAAAAATATAATTTTTTTATGGACCAAAACATAATTTAACATTGAAATTTATAAACGTGTTTTTGCTGAAACTATCATAAATTTTAAAAGGCAATTTTGCGTTTTTCTAATCAATATAATATGTATACATATAATCGTATATAGTGCTAGTGTAGAATTGCATCTTTCATGACTTGGCATGTTGCATGTTTACACTAGCAAGAGGTGCATACCACAAAACAGGTCATATCACATGCCGATGAAAATGCATGGTAGTGAGAATTGCATTCCTACATTAAAAATTAAATTTTGTTGCTAAATTATATCATTCATGATTTATATAAATAAAAATTCTTTATGTGCTAATTAATTTACTAGTGAAATGAATTAAGTGATGGCTGATCAAATAAAAATTATTTATTAAATCAATAATTAATAAATACTAAATAAATACTTACACCACAATCATTAGCACCATCTCCGACCATCGAAACAACATAACTTAATGCTTGTAAACTAGTAATCAATTGTGTTTTATGATCTGGCTGAAATCTTGCAAAAATCGTGGTGCGTAATAACAACTTTGGTAATAAATCAGGATAATGCGTTCGAAGTTTTGTCCATGTTTTTCCATCAATTGCAAAATGATAATGCTGTAAAAAATTAATCAATTAATTAACACGTTCAATGCTTATCACTCCCACGTTTGTGAAATGGGTAATATTACCACAGACAAAAACAGCTTGATTGTGATCAATAAAAGATATTAAATAAGATACAATAATTAGTCTTCATCAAAAATTTCAATACTTACATCATCGTTAAAACTTATAGCAACATTTTGATCATTTGTATTGCCAACATGTTCTATATAAATTTTTGGTATAACATTTTCATCATCATCGTGTATTTTCAATAAAACAACATTATCATTAATGCCAACCATACCACAATTACGTGCCACACAAATGGCAGTCATAATATTATCTCCGGTAATCATAACAGTCCTAATATTGGCAGCATGGAGAGCAGTAATTACAGGAGTTGTTTCTTCTTTAAGAGAATTTCGCATGACTATAAAACCTAAGAATATTAAATCACATTCAACCTGTAAAATGATCACAATGAGTTTTTTTATTTAATCATTTAAAATATCGATAGTGAAGGATATATATCAGGGATTATAAAACGGTTTGGTACCGGTTCCATTTGATTTTTTGATGTGAAATATCTAATGACAACACTTGTTGCTAAGTAAGAGCATAACATTTCTTAGCTTTTTCGTGAAAAATTGATTTTGATGTTTCACATCTGCAAAGCGTCGCGCGACGGCTCCTCCCAATTGGAGTTTGACTTCATGTAAAAGTCTGATAAGTTAGTTTTCCTATCTGTAATAAAGTTAGGGTCTACTAAATACTAGATTTATTATTTACAATAAACTCAAAAAAGGATGATTTAACAAAAATTATGTTTTAACAATACTTTTGGCTTAGGCATAAACATACATACATTTTATCGATTTAAAAATTTAAAACCTGCTGATCTTTTTTAATTGCTTATTTATAGACACATAATTACTTGCACAAGTAATTTTACTTAAGTACAAAAATAATTTAGAAAAATGCAATTAACTTGACAAACAATTTGCAACACTATTTTTTAATTTGAATCAAAAATTTCCAAATTTTCAAAAGATACTCAAAAAATAGAAACTTTAGAAACTTTGAAATTGAAAAACAAATTATTACTACATTATTTATTTAAATCTAAAAATTTTAAATTTTCAAAAAAAACGTAAAAAATAATAAACTCTGTAATCAGTCAAAAAAATTAAACAAACATGCAAATCCAAATTTAATTGTTCTAAACTTACAACTGCATATTTTTTATTTCACTCAGAAATTGGAAAAATTTCAGGAAACTGTTTCAAATATAATTTCAAAATGATTATTTTCCAAAATATGCAAAAATAATCAAGAAAATGCAATTTAATTTTTTTTTTAATAATAATATGATTAACTGAATTGAAATACAAATTATTACAACATTTTAATTAAACTCCAAAACTTTCAAAAAAAGTGCAAAAGGTTGTCGTAAAAATAATGAAGAACATTGTTTTTTTTATAATTTCAGAAGTTTTTCCAATTCAATTTTATACAAAAATGATTAGCGAATTTTCAAAAATTAAAAAATTGATCTAAAAAATTTAATACTTTAAAAAATGTGCAAAATTTTTTTAAATGATTGTTTTTGAATAGGTGGTTTTTCAAAGTTTCCTAACATAAGCAAGAACACGCAAAAAAAAGAAAAACAGTTAAGCATAGAAACCCAGTTCAAAACATTCCTATGTAATATTTGTTCATTATTTTGAACAAACTGTATTTCTATCTCTTACACTTACACACAGAAACTCATACACCAATGCATAAAGGGGAGGGATGTTCTGCACACTCCTCCGGTCTAACTCTATCGTTCCCAACTCTTAAAGTGTTTCACTTGAATACCGTTTTATTTTTTAATTTCAGCTATAATTCCCAAATATATAGGATTGTGTGAGGATAAAACATTAATTTACTATTTCTGCTTACCGTTTCCCTTTTAACTTTCTGAGCATCCTTCCATTTAAATTTCGATGGCAGTTGTTTATAAGCCAAAGCGATAACCCTAAATCCTTGTGCAGTAAATTGTGCTAATTCTTTGTAAAAATCATCAGGAATGGTTTCCGCCAAACACATTGATTGTATTTGTTCAGGGGCTCCTTTTACATAAATAACCATATTGGGTGATCCCAATATTCTACAAATAACAGACATTCGTTGCAAAGATGAGGAAAAGGCAAACTGTTTTATTATTCCAATTTCATATGGCATCTATAATAAAACTTGAATTATCAATCATATTTTTAACAAACATTATTTGCCTGACTAAGCACGTTTTTGAAGTGAAACTTCTGAAGCGTATGGTAAGAATTGAGCATACCAAAAATAAGAAATAAAAATAATATTGGCCCACAGTGCAAATAATTCATCAATTATCTAAATAATTAGAATTACCTATGAAATATCTATATATAAAAAGCTCTTTTGCAAAAAAATCATCAAATATCTAAATATGTGTAATATTTTATTTTTATTATATTCATAAATTATATTTATAAAATTTTTAAACAGCCATTATTTTTAACAAACCTGTATAAAATATTTATTATGGCCATTATCAAAAAAGAACCCTGTATAAAATATCAAAATATGTGCATTATTTTGAATAATTTTTTTTATAAAATTGAAAGCTTTTGCAAAAAATTCGTAAAATATCTAAATGATATTATTTTGAACAAAATTGTATAAATCTCTCTTATTTAATATGCACAGCCACTCATTTTGTCAATACATAGAATAAATGTTTCTCAGGTAGGTCAAGTCTAATGCATTTGCTCACTGCCTGTATTCCCACCACCCAATGTATTTCGTTACCTCACTATAGAAGTTTTATTTCAAAAATATTTTTACCTCGACATCACCATCGCCAGAAACCATATGCAGATTGGATGTGCTTATATACTTCTGTTCGGGTTTTACAATAGTTGGAGCTAGGATGTCATAATTAGTTTCTTCATTACCTGGTTCTTCTAAAACCTAGTAAACAAAATAAATACAATAAACATTTATAGTTGCTTTTATTATAATTACCCAATTAGTGCTTTCAAACATAATCAGATCTAAAGGGTCTCCCTTTATTTGTCCATTGATGCGTGTTAACGAATGACATGTGGCCATTGCTTGCACTAAAGGATTTCTATCTTCCAAATGTTGAATGTCATTTAAAGCATCTCCAAAATGTTGCTTCGATACTGGTAATATGGAATATAAATCTAAACCTTCTTGTGTTAATGTACCTGTCTAAATAATTCATTAACCTATTTGATGTTGATTGGTAAATAATTTAAAAATTACCTTGTCAAAACAGGCCAATTTTAATTTTCCGCAGATATTAATTCTAGATGAACTTATACAGAATATACCCAATTTCTTTAGTCTATTTTGGCTGTAAACTATTCCGACTGTCATTGCCGCTGGTAGAGCAGGTGGTACAACTATTGTTATTATATCAAGAGTGCGAATAATGATTTCCCTTGTATCTGCCTAAAAGTTTAAAAATGAATTATTACTTATTAAGGGTGGCAGATTAAACAAAACAAAGATAAATTATTTCTGTTTTTGGTATTATGATGACCAATTGCTTGTGAAGTAAGCTGAAAAATATGATAAGGGATAAAAACAGTCCTTGTCGTAAACGTACAATGTAATTTCTTTTTCTTATTTTGAGTTTTATTAATAACTTTAATTCGTTATTATTCCTCAGTAAAAAAGTTTCTCTTTAATAATACTACTCATGAAAAAAAATTCTAGATACTGACGTAAACCGAAATAAATGTCTGTTATCACAAAATAAAAAAAGGTAGTACACATTTAATTTATCAAGCAACAAAAAAAATTGCAAAACTCTAAAAAACCCGATGTGCTGTTTATTCAACTTTTATCAGTTGCACTGCTTCTTTTAAAAGAGCATTTGATCTGTCAGTTGTGGCACTTATTGGCTGACAAAATGCAAGCAGAAAATGTAGCCTGATCTGTAGCTTTGAATGAAGATGGACGCAGTATTCCCTACATCGTTACTGCCGTGAATATTCCCAGGAGTACAGTCCAAGACGCAATACAGCGACATCGTCAAACTTTGGAATACACAAGAAGGCCAGGATTAAGCAGACCTCGCAGCACAAACCAGTGAGAAGACCGTTTTATGGTGTTATCTATACTATGTGATCGTGGTTTACCATCGTCTCATCAAGTGGAGGATGTTTATGATACTAGTATTTCTGCACAAACTGTTTGCCGAAGATTGAAGAAATACAGGTTGATGTCAAGAAAACCTGCTGCTTGGCCACTTTTGCTCCCAGCTCACAATGTTGAGCGGCTAGAATTTGCCCGTGCACATAGAGTTTGGACAGAGAGTGGAACAATGGAGCTCCGTATTGTTCAAAGGTAAGTCTCATTTTCGTTTGCATTCACCAGATGGACAAGAGCGTGTGTGGAGAAGGCCTGGTAAACGATATGCAGTGAGTTGGATATCTCCAAGAATGGCATTTGGGAGTGGTGGTATAATGGTCTGCGGTGGTATTTCGCTATACGCAAAAACTGAGATGTATCTTATTGAAAATGGTTCCACGACAGCTGATAGGTACATCAATGAGTGTATAGCTGATCATGTCGTAGCATTTGCTTCATTCGTACACATTGCACCAGTGGTTGAGCAATATCTGTTGAGATTAATATTTGTCGATTGCAATGGCCAGCTTGTAGCCCGGACTTGAATCCTATAGAAAATCTCTGATTCATTACGGCGATGTATTTGGCATCGAGAACCCATACCGGTAACCATTCAGGGTCATCAAATAGCTCTTCATAAGGAATGGGAAAACATTACACAAAAAGAGGTCGCCAACTGCATTCAAAGTTTACCACACCGTATGGCAGAAGTTATTAGAGCTCGTGCATGTAGTATACACTATTACACACATAAATTATGTGACCATGTAGATGTAAAACCTAGCCAATAAGACAAATAAATTTGGTAATTTTCCCAATTTACTATTTTGTGACATTTTTTGTTGAATAATATGTTTACTACCTTTTTTTATTTAAATTCTTTTTTTATAGATGTTGTATGTGTTGTGGAATAAAATAAATTTTTTTTGTGACATTTATTTCAATTTACTTTGTGTCTGGATTTTTTGGCCACGAGTGTATTTTGCTTTGCTCGCCTTCAAGCTACTATAATTAATTAAATAGCAAATGTACAAATTTGATATTATTTGGATTGGCTAATGGGTGGTACAAGCCCCACTGTGCAAATCTATTCAAATTATATGCCACCTGACAAAAACCGAGAGAGGTCTAAAGTATGCTCACAGTCAAAACCAGTGCTAGTTTTGTCTCTGAGCTTACATTCTCTCGTGTTATACATTCTTTTCTATCATTGCGAGAGAAATCTAGAGAATACTCAGAAACAAAACCAGCGCTTGTTTTGTCTCAGAGTATACTCTAGACCTCTCTCGTGTTAGGTGTCTTTTTCTATTGTTGCGTCAAAATGCCTTCCACAGGCCAAACTATTTTATGTACTGCTGATAAATTGTTAAATATACATAAATGAAGTGAAATAAATATAAATGTCAATTGATGAACATACATTTGAAAAACAATGTAGTTAGAAAATTAAAAATTAATTATTTCAAAACTTCATTTTTTAGTTAATGTGTTTTGCTTGTAGGCCAACAATACAGTGAAATCTCCGTTAAACAGACATTAACGGAGCAACTGATTTTTTTCGCTTGATGGAGGTGTCAGCTTAAAAGTAAGTTTGATAAATAGATAAATGTGTGTCGGTGCATTCTAAACTGTCGGTTTATAAGAGTTGTCCACTTATTAGAGGGGTCCGCAAGTAGAGATTTCACTGTATATTGTACTATTTTTGACATTAACACTTTAATAAATAAGCAACAGATTATTTTGTAATTAATCCAAACTCTGTATATTAAGTTTTAAAAAAAAACAAACTTTATGCTGCGCATATAAATAAAAATTTACTGCATTATCTGTGCGAATTCTATTCTTAATATCTTCCATCAGTAGGATAAATCAATTTGAAATGGTAAATAAATTCAATAAAATAAGCAAAGTCGGACATTCAATGTAAAATAATAATTATAATCTTCTTACCTTTCTCTGGATATAAAGGTACAAGCAATAAGACATTCCGGTGGCAGCAATAATAAACAAAAAGAATACAAACTTTAAACTATCTTTATAAAATTTAAAATCGACTGGTGTGGAAAACATTATACTTTTAACAAGTGCACCTTTCGTGGTATTAAAACCAGTATTGACTACTCTAGCTAAAATGTGCTGACCACCGTAATATCTACCTTGTTGCACTTCGGTTCCTGAAAACAGTGTGTGTGCTTTGTGGATGTTAGGACTATAAATTTCATCGCTTGCATTTGGAGGATTTTTTACTACTGGCACACTTTCACCTAAAAATTCACTTTATTGAAATTTAATTGATGGAATTAAATTGTTATTTAAGCTAGAAGGAATGTACTGATGATACGTTATAACATTCAAAGAATATAGATTATTATACAATTTCTACCAAAGAAGATGTTTATATACGTAGAACATTCCAAGAAGCTCATTACATTTTTTCTGCTACCAAAAGTAATCTAATGTCAATAATATTATCTTAGTATAATTTGAAGTGACAACTAAAACTGACGTTTTCAAAACAAAGCTCGTACAATTTTTGTCAAGCTGGTACAATTTTTGTTAACTATCGGAACTTAATATAGTATTTTTATTATTTAAATATAACGTAGTTATTTACTTATTTACAAATAAGAAACAAATAATATATTCAACAACACAAGCAAGATAACTTGTTTTGTTGACACCAGAAGGCTTGTCTATGCGGCTCGCATAGTTCTGTTTTCAGGGTAAATTTGATAAACAAAACATATGTTGCGAATTACTATGAGCATAAAGTTTACTTATGTTGTTGGTAGCAAAAAAAAGTAATTAAATAAATTTACCTGTAAGCATGCTTTCATTAACAATACAACTGCCTGTTAATAAAACAGCGTCACATGGCATAATACAACCATTTTTTGGAATTACCAGTAATGTTCCAGGAACTAAATATTTTGGGTCAGTTGTAATTGGATCCGTATTTGATATCAATTGCCTTCTTATAATTTGCACATTTCCACTATTCGAGGTTTCCACAAGATTATGAAGTGCTACACTTTGCTGTAACAAAAAAAAAAATTCAAAATATTTGTTCAGTTTTCAGTGTTCACAGGTCGACTGCCAAGTAGTATTACTAATGCTGGCAAAGAAAGTCTTTTGTACCATCCTATACAACCAAACACTGTGCTTAATTTTTTGATTAATATGAGGACAGCCATTAATTGAACAACGGTTATGGTAATAGACGTATATACATAATGCCCTTTTGACTAGGTAGGTATATACAACCGCTCAATGAATTTGTTGCAAAACTTAATCGTTTATTTATTGTACACAGAATGTTACTAAAGCATTACGTTTCTATAACAGTTATATAAAAAATTTATTATAAAGTCATTTACAATTATAGTAATATTTTAACTTAAAAGTTAACTCAACTAGAGGGATATAAAAAACCTTTATGAGAAAAATTTCGATTAAAAAAAATAAACTAGTTAACTTGTTTTCCAATGTTGAGTCAGAATAAAAACTTTAGGTTACTTTAGGTAAGGTTATGTTGTGCAGAACAAAAATTTTAGGTTAGGATCAGTTTTTATATGTAAAATGTACTTTTATTTCATTAGCTTACCTTTCTAGTTTGTTGTAGGGCAGTAAAAGCAGAACCAATTGTAAGAACAAGAACACATCCAGCATAAATCATATAATCATCAAAAAACCATAACGTAACCGAAAATGCTTGGAATATATAAAATGGATTAAATATTTCCTCAACAAATAATCTCCAATATGATTTGACTTCAACTTCAATTTTGTTTGGTCCATATAAATGTAACCTAAAATATAACTAATTTATTGAATATTTTGATTACGTATTACAATTATTACAATTGTGTCTCTTCCATTTCTAATAATCCATGGGACGATTCAACAATTTCTTCTAAAGTGCATTTAGGAATAAATTCATCTAAAAATGCAAATAATCCCCTTTGCAAATTCCATACGTATTTGTTATGTTGATAACAAAAATATTTTAAATTCATAGGTCCTAATGATGGTATATCGGTCAATTCAGTTTGGATTTCAACCAGTGAACATTTATCGTAATTATCATGAAGGAAGACTACATCGGCAGTGGTCAATGAACATTTTTTATAAAGAAGTTTTTTTAAAAATGGATACCACGTGAATAAAACGTGTGGTATTCCAAGAAATATAATGCTTACAATATTGAATATAGTTTGATATGATTTGGCATATCTGTAGCCATATATTTTAAAATCTGCGTCATCTTGTGCTGGATTCTTTAAGTATTGCTGTCTTATTTCTCCTATTGGTTCATATTCTAAAAATAAAATAATACATGGGCATGGCCACCAGTAGACATTTTAAAATTTGGTTTCAAGCCATTATGTTCATTGGTGGGCATGATATTTATTAATTTTTCAATATAAACCCGTTTTGCGGCCCCAGAGTTGAGTGTGGGACAAACAGATTGTTAAGTTTGCTGATGAATATTACTCAAGATATTTTTTAATAAAACACGTAAACCCTAATATTTCGATCCCAACAAAGAATCTACAATTTTCGGTGCGGCTCTCAATGTTAAAGTAACTAACCTGTGGTGCGCATTTTAATAAACTTCAACATTTATTGATGCACGAACAACAATTTATAGACTCTAATAAATCACATTACTAAATCATATGCTAAAAGTATATTTTAGACATAATCTAATCAATCATGTTCTTGACAGTAGGGTCGATAAACAAAATTACAAAAAAAAATATGCATAAACTTGTATCAATTTGTTATCGTTGTATTTATCAATAACTATTAGTTGGGAAAGCATACATACCACTATATTTATAGTATATATATAGCATGCTATTTGATAAGGAAATCTTTCACTGGTTTAATTTAAATATTTATGTAAATATTTTAAGTACTACATAAATGATATAAGAAAAGTAAACAAAAAATCTATAGACAATAAGAAATTTTTATTAATAAATTAGTATGAGTCAGAGGTCGCAGCTACATTTAAAAATATCTATAAATATTTTGCATAATCGATTTATGCTTTTATTATGTGATTAATTTTATAATAATTTGCTGAGTTGAGAATAATTTATTGTCCTATTTTTTTATTTTTAAAGTCATTTTCAAGAACTTTAATAGTTATTTATTTACTTACTATTCAAAAAGAATACATTATTAATCAAGATTCCAAGCGTGAACTGTCATATTGTTGAAATCGTGCGTGAAATAACTAAATCGTTTAATAATGACCAATGTAAATCAAATGGGATGTTCGTTATAAAACGATATTAGTGATAGCCAAGGTTAAGAGAATTATAATTTTGTCAAGTTGTAAAACATAATTTTAGTTTGAGAATATAATTTTTGCATAAAATCATATGTAAAATCCCATATCAAATAGCATACTGATAAGTGAAAATAATTATATTATCACGACAAAATTATCTTAGCACTGCATAGTTACCAATAAGATACGTTCGATATAACAAATTGAAATAATATTTATCATATCTAACTTAATTATTGTGCGTTAATATGAATTTAATAATAAATAAAGCTTAATTTTTATCGCTTCGTATTATAATTTGCGACGTTTATAAAAAATTATCGATAATATATAAACTACTTGCTATATTACCTTTGAAAATTACTGTACTGTGCATTTTTTTTAATTTCTGGTTTTTTACAACTCGTTTTTCTATTTTATATATTATAATTGCAGAATAATAAAACCGCACCAATATTTATATTTGCCAATTGGACAGGACTTAACAAGGATTGATGATTTGCCAAAAATTAACTAACTCAACAATGATTGAATTCATTAAATCATTCAGATTTCAATGAACACTCTGTATATTTTAATCTTGAAACAAGGAAATGTATTAGTCAGCAAAATACCGAGTAATATCTGATCACAATTGGTACACAATGGACTTTAGCAATTACAGTTTTATAAGTATATGGAGAGTAAATACACAAAAAATTGAAAAAATATGACAAAAATCTGGCTAGCAACAAATTAAGTAACATGTTACATTTTTAGGGGGCGGAATAACTAATAAAATAATTGTCCGGAAGAAATAGGAATACAATTTAAATAGATTTAATTATAGAACAAAATGATATAATTGAATATTTAAATATAGCAATAATTAACCTTAATTATACAATACATATTTTTGCAATAGATTAATGATGACAATAACCTACAAATCTTTTTACTTTCACCATAAACTGCTATCTTAATTATGACTTGTCACCGTTAAAAAAGACGATTGTTAAATTAATTGTTACCTGTATGTCCTTTTTCCTTGCACATTTTTGGTTTTTGTTTGATTCTATGAACCGTATGTTTTATCTATATAAACTAATCTCAGCTCCTTCCGCACATTATGAGATGGTTAATAACACATAACAAATTATATTTTAACCATGAGAAAAGTTATGTGTACTTGAGCAAATCTTGAACTACATAGTGCACATGTATTTAAAAAGTGGGAGTTTTCAAAATATTTGCACATGCACTATGGGAAATTTCAGTGTTAGCAGAGAATAGCTCTATGCCGGTTTAATGAGAGGAAGAGAGAGCACAATCGCCACGTGATTGTCGTGATTGTGCAAAGGAAAAAAAACCCAGAAAAACCGCTTAGAATAATGGCAGAAATAGTAGAATAGATTCGCTTGTAGCGAGTACATGTGATAAAAATCCTTAGCAGACTCCTTGTGCAAATTTCTTTCTAGGTAAGTTTGATTGGTTTTATTATTATTTTTATTACATTTCTATTTGAATCGGCATATTTTATATTTTATACAATTATTTTATAAGCAGTTTATTTGGTTGCAGTAATAATTATTACACTCTTAGTTAAAAACAAATTTCGTTAGATATTAAATTAGATTATAAACAATGTTTTGTGAAATTTGAGCATATTTTTATTTTATATATTAAAATTTATTCTTGTTATAATTAACATTTATAACAAAAAACGTACCTTCTAGGCTGCACAAAAGGCGTTCTTTATATTATTAATAATATAATAATAATACGCAATACTAATTTAAATGATTATATATAATTATTATTGCTTAGGTTAATTTGTCCAATTATATCTAAATATCAATAAACAAGGCACTCGGGCTCTGGTAGGCAGTGCCAGATTTGTTTAGCCATGTTTTATCTCTCCCTGTATAGTCTCTATTTTTAAATGATTTTGATTTTACAGGATGTTTAGAAAAATCCGACTTATTATTATTCACATATATGTGAATAATAATAAGTCGGATTTTATTCGGATATATATAATATATATTTATATATATATATATATATATATATATATATAATTAATAATAATTATTAAATATGATGACAAAAAGACGAAGGATCATCAAAGACGTTATTTAGAAACGTGAAATTGACGTAACTTAATGACGCCAAACAAACGTCAATTTACATTTTTTCTCTTAGTTTACGACCTAATACATGACGTACATATGATGAGAAAAAGACGAAAATATGTGACGGATCAAAGACGCCATTTAGAAACGTGAAATTGACAACTAAATGATTTGAAACAAACGTCAGTTATTGACGTAAAATACGTGCTGATATCTTTTCAATAAATCTTTATCAATATTTGAATGGGTATTTAAAAAATTACATTTCAGAGTTCTTCTGCCTTCTTTCTCATAGCTGACAGGCAGATGAACTCCGAAACATGCGCTAAAATAAATGTAATTTTTTAAATAACAACCAACCGATTGTCCTATTGTCAGCCTACTACCCAGTACCCATTCTAATATTTAGAAGGAAATCTCGTACTTTTATCAATACTTTCATCCAATAAAGTATTTATAATTGATCACCATTAATTATAAACACATTAGATGACGTATATTCTTATTTCTGCTACATAATGATAAATATCCAGACCAGCATTTTTTTTAACTAGTTTCACTTAAGATTTTTACTGAATATCCGAAGTTATTTGTTTTATCTTAACTTAATTGTTTGGTTAACTACTGATAATAATAGCAATATTGCTAATTATTACCAATTAATTAGGTTGACGTACGTCAACATGACGTCTTAAAAATGACACAAAAAATACCTCATTACGACGTTATATCGATTGGCTATTAGTCGAATGTCTATTAGACGTCATCCATTGGTTATATGACGTTATATTTACGAATGGCGTGAATGTGTCTCTGGGTACACGTATGCTAACAGTTAAATTTAGAATGGAGATTAGACTAAACGGCATTGGTTATATCTTTGTCATGCGAGTATCCGCCACTCCGCCTTATACTGGCCACCCAGCTAGCAGTCACGAATTTTTTTGTCGAAATTTGTAAATGTAACTTCATAATGGACAGCGTCTAATAGACGTGATTTTTAGTCTAACAAATTTCGTTGCCATTATGATGTATCGACCAAAACTAACCTCAATCATTTTTGGTAAGCATGACGTAGAGTTTCAGTTTGCTAATACAGCAATATTGCTATTGTTAGCAGTAGTTAACAGACATCAGAAAACTTTGAATATTTAATTCCAGTTTCAAGTGGTATTTATTAGCTAAAAGGAAAATATGTTGGCCGCGATATTTATCATTTTGCAGCAAAATAAGTCACAATAATAAAAAATGTAAATCAGTGATTACTTATAAACACATTTTGAAGGTCTATTGTACGTCAATTTCACGTTAATGAGTTACTTCAATTTTAAGTTTTAAGTCTTTTTTCCGTGACATGTTTTTGTCTTTTTGTCGTCATAATTACGTCATGTTTTAGGTTAATGACGGAAACTATGACCAAAAATCAAGTGTTATAACTTGTTTTTGCTGGCTGGGCACTAAGCAAGTCCGAACGGCTGTTTTGGTTGATTGTAATCGCAAATTGCACAGTGAACGATGGCAATATAATAGCCAGTGACCTACTTATCACTAAAGGCGGGTTTGCTTTAAACTTTATAGCGAATAGTTTAGTAGAGTAGTAAGTACTTTAGTGACTAAACGTGTGCGAATATAAATAAAATTTAGTCGAGTGGACAGTACAACGATTCAGTCCCATACAGGCTACTCGACTCGCTATAAATATTTTTTGACTCGGTAATTGTTGCTATAAGAGCATTATGCTCACTTTTTGTGAAACATGCATAACTTTATTAAACACTTTGCAATTTTTTATTTAGTAGAAGCATTCCGTTTATATTTTTATAGTTAAATTTTGTTTATTTTTAATATTTATTATTCGGATTCCCGGTAATATGATTAATACAGCTTACGCAGATCTACACAAAAAGTTGCAAAAATATTTCAAGATAGTTAAAACATATCGACCCTAAATTTTGTTGATTACACCTAAATTAATATGTAGTTAATTTATTTTTCTTCGCGGCGCCTTTTACTTTTTTTTGCACAATATATTACTAAAGACTCGAAACTTGCCTTGTGTCCAGAAACTTTTCTGTTACTAAATTGTTTGGTAAGTAGGTCACTCACTAATCTATTGGCGTAATCCGAACCGGTCTTAAACAATTTAGTAGCAGAAATGTGTCCGGACATAAGGCAAGCGTTAGTTGCTAGTTTGGTTTGGTCAAGTACATTAGTAGCAAGTACATTAGACTTGCTACTAATGTACTTGACTAAACCGACACGTTTGGGCCTATTCAGTAGCGAGTAGAGTAGTCTGTATGGGTTGAACCAATTCTATTTAGTTGATTAGTCGACTAGATTTGGTTTCTTTATCCACTCGACTAAATTTATCTGTTCGCTTAGTCAATAAACTACTTACTACTATACTGAACTACTTGCTCTGGTTAGCTGCTTACTGACAAGTAATCGTTTACACACTGTTATTACAAAAAGTGGATTAGTAGCACAACACCCATGGAAATCGAATATTTTCCTCGACATATTTTAAATTTCAGAAATTTTTTTTGACAATTTTGTCGTTTTTTTAGATGAAGTTTTTTTAGATAAAGTTTGTAAATATATTTTGACATTTATCAAGGTTTTCTAAGATTCTCTTTTCAGCATTATGCACGATTTTACGACATTTAAACCTTTTTAAGATTTGACTTATTCGGCATTACTCTGCGTTTTTTCGTGAGGGGGGGGGGGCTGCATGTTACTTTCTAGACATTTATTGAGAAAAAAATTAAATTATTGAGAAAATCTCGGGTGTTTTAAAATATATTTACCGGCTTTTAGAGATTTTTAAATAATTTACTGACATTTTTGCAAGGTTTTTGATAATACGAGGGGTAATCAGAAAAGAAGTTACTATTTTTTTTAGGAAAACTATATCGTATTCAAAATCTAAAATATACATGTGATAGCGTCACCCTTTCTTCACTTTGTGACGTGGTTATCCAATTTCTTTATGCACTTGTCCCAGCGGGAAACGATTTTCTCGATTTCAAGTCGGGCTGTTCGCGCAACCACTGACGGACGGCAGACTTTACTTCATCACTTTCAAAGTGTTGACCAGCAAGTCCTCGCTTCATTGGGCCGAAAAGATGATAATTGGAAGGAGCGAGGGTGTCTCTTTACTTGCTATTAACAAAAAGCAAGTTGGTCGGACACAACATGTGCAACATGGGGTCGAGCGTTGTCGTGGAGGAGGTGGATGTCCTGCTCGACAGACAAATTACGACGCTTTCACATGTATATTTCAGATTTTGAATACCACTTACAGTTTTCCTAAAAAAACTTCTTTTTTGATTTCTTCTTGTATTTTGTAAAGTTATTAATTTTTTATAAGTTTTTGAGGTTATTAAACATATTGCTTCATTAATATTTCACAAATTTATAAACATATAGCTTTGTGTTTTTACGTGCGGTCTATGTTATTATTGTGTAATCACCGTTTTTACAAAGGCAACGGGCATTACGATTTTCGAATAAAAGAATGTTTGCTTAACGGTTTATCTATGCTTAATGTTATAAAATTTGCACATCAAGGAAGAATGCAAGTTTATTGTTTTCCTGGAATTAAACTGGCCCAAATTTAATCTAACCTGATCCAACCTTGCTCTATCTAACATAACCTTGACGGTGGTTTAGTCGAAATTTTTTCATTTTGCTCATTTTCTTAGGAAACGCAAATTGTCAAGTGGCTTAGGAATTTGGTGGGCGCGAGCCCCATAGTCACGCTTTCCCAACTACAAAAAAATAGATTAAGGGTGGGCTAGGTTAGGTTAGATTTAATGTAAATTGTCCGTCCCTCAAACTAATTCCTATCTTTTTTGTGTGGTTTGGGGTAATCTCTTTTGTCCCGACTACCCCACCCACTGTCTAACCTAACCCAATCTTTTTCTAACCGTTTTCTGTGCTTGGGGGAAGCTCTACCAACTTGACTGTGGTGTTTGCACCCACTAAACCCCTAATTCACTTGATGATTTGTGTTTCTACCTGGGATTGTTATTATCATCGTGGTTGGATAGTTGGATAATTTTTCCCATGTCTACTTACCTTTTTCCTTATTTTGTTGGTAGCTCTTTTGACAGACTTTATTTCTATTAACATACCACGAATGTTATGTATACTGTTTTAGCTATTTTTACTACTTGACCATTTTCTAATAATATTATATTATATCGAGTTCTCTCACCTCTCTGTACAGTCACACCCTTTTCAATTGCTATATAACGCAGTTATAGGTGCAATGACAGATGATTCTATGTCTATTCTTCCAGCTGTTCGATTCTTATTTCATCTTGCTTCTCCAGTGTCACTTTCCTATTACTGCCACTGCTGATCATTTCTTTTTGACTAGTTTGTGAATATTAGCATTACTTGTCTAGAGTACATAGTTATATTGTGGTCAAAACAGACCCATAAACGCTTTATATTCTCTTTTGTTTAATGTAAGTTTTTCCAGCTGCTATGCTAACCTCTTTCAGTTTTCTGCCCGCCCACAATGCAACTGCTTTCAATTTTATTTTTTCAGTTTTAGACATTTGTCCAATTGTACGATTCGATAGCTCGTTGAGCTCTTTATCTGGGTTTGGTTTAAACTACAATGGCGTGTCATTAGCATCTTAACCTTTGATGGCGTTTTTACTTTGTTGTAAAGGATACTCCACAACAATGGACTCAGAATATATCCTTTCTGGAGATATACTTAGTTGTGGTATGTTTTAAACCATTTGCCGTTTTTTATATTATTTAGTGCCTCCACTATTTCACTCCTAACCTGAACAAACTTTGTGGCATATATGGTGGTTGAGTCCCAGTTGTGATTAGATGGGTAACGAGGATTACAATCAACCACGTGGACCTCGAGCTAGAATACACCGCTATAGGTGTAAGTCAAATATGAAT
>JARJEC010151475.1:0-10027 GCA_030264575.1 Tachinus sp. AB-2021 | reverse complement strand
ATATAAACTGCTTAAACTATTGTAGTTAGGTACTTATTTTGCATGCGTTAAATTTTAATAAGTACACAATTTACTATTAAATAAATATATGAGAACCACAAACACTAATTATATGGAATTCTTAATATATTGTGTGCTTTACTAAACAAATATAATTAATTCATGTTACAAATGTACACAATAAGAAAATAATTAAAACTGTGTAAAACGCAGGAGGTGGTGTATGGTTATACATATTTCTCTATAAAAGAAGATAAAAAATGTGAAAGTAACTTATTTGATAGATATATATATTTACTGAATGAATTATTCTTAGGACTAGTACGAATTTGTACTGAACTATAAGAAATAGATTAGATTCAAACCAATATTTGTATGAATAACAACGTGCACCGTTCTTTTTCTGGTTAGGCAGTAATAATATAGAATACAACAAATTTTGATCTTTATAACAATTCGTACTATTTCTTCCCACACCTTTCTATCCTTACATATTTCTTTTGTTTCTGCAACAGCTATAGATCTAGTCATTGACGCTGTCTTATTATTATTTTTACACGCATCCAACCAACTATGGTCTACCAATACCTCTCAATCTAAATATTTTCACTCAATCTTTCAATATGATCAAACCAACTTAATGTACTTTATTTGTACTATCAATCGGTGTTACTTTGAAACCACATTCCGTCATTACCCACTCATTTCTAAACATACACATACGAGTTCCTAGTATACTTTTTAAGTACCCCCTTCCAACCGCACTTACTTTTGTGTTTCTTTTAACATACCTATGCTTCAGATCCATGCAGCAAAGTTGGAATTAACACACTTTTATATTTTATACTTATTTTCGCTATGCTTTTACTCATCTTCCAATCTCTCCATAGATACTGCCTTTATACAGTCAATGTACTAACATACATTTTACTATCACTTACTGAAGAGCAATTAGTTGATTATCTAGCATAAAACCACATCGCATGCCCCAAATATGTTTACTCGATTTTTACACAATCTTTCAATCAATACTCTTTGATACACTTTTCTGCGATACTCAACAAACTAATTGCTCGATAAATTTTTATACTCGCTCTACCTTTGTACAACGGAACAACATCCATCCACTCATTTAATACTTTAGAATGTCTAAAGCTAAATTAAGTTAATTATCTATCAATAAATGTATTGAATTGGTTTTAATATTTTACCCGTAATCCCATCCATACTCGCTGCTTTACCGTTTTTCTAAGGTTATTATATCTCTTATCACTTTATCGTCGGTTATGTTATCCGCTACTTCTACATTTTATTTTCTATCTACTATAAAGTTCTCTCTGCTCCATTGAGTTCTAAATATTCGCTCTTTAATTCTAAATCATTTCGCTGCAATCATTCTGAATACTACAAACTTTTTCTTGTATGCTTTATTTTGCCCTCTTCGGCTACTTTCAAAATAATTATCAATTTTTTTCATCATGATTCTTCACGTTCTCTGATTCCTTTATTCGTAATTGCTCTCTTTAACTAGTTTCTTTACATTCTGATTTTTTTGCACAGATTACGCAACTAGCATTTCTCCACCTATTTTTTTTGTAATCAACTTTTTATATGATTTATTTTCATTCACTACAACTTTTACTTGTTCATATGTCAGTCTAACTATCGTCACTTCACACGCAGCTTCTGCGCAATTCAAGCGTTGTTACTTTTAATCTATTCCATACATTTTCTATGCTCCTATTTGTCATGTCTTCATTCAATTCTTGCTCATGTAAAAAGAATTTATATTTTTCTCTACCACTAACATTTTTAATTTTCCACCTTTACTCTGTACGGGACAGAGTAAAGGTGAAAAATTGTATGAGCAATAAAACGGGTTTGTATTCTTGCCTAATTTTCGACCAAACTCTACTTTTGATGTCATAATATAATAAGCAGTTCCGCATTTGGCTCACCCAAATATCCCTAATTAAACTTCCCAATTTTTCATCATACACCACAAAGTCAATTCTAGTCTTGGAATCACCCCAAGCTCTCTTTTTGACCCAACCCGTTTCGTGCCTACCGAAGTATTTAAATTGCAAAATAATACAATTCTTTCTCCAAATTCACTTGCATTTAGGGTTTCATTGAAATTTTAAAACTCTATATTTTCATCGTCACCATTGACGGGTGCATAGACCGCCGTAAAATTGCCAATTTTTATACCAAACCATAAAATTCTAGATGACACGAATTTATAGTTCCTTACATACTGCTTAGTTAGTAGAACTTATATGCTGACACCTTGACTTCTATTTATTCTTTTATCTGCATCTACACCAGCCCATAACGCCACATATACCTGTATTTGTTCATATCAAGAAATCAAAATAGTTAATACAAACAAATCAAAAGATAAATTTTGTACGTCAAGGTTCTTTATTGACGACATCAGATCAATACTACTAACTGACCAACAAAACCAAGAAATTAAGGAATGCCTATCTGAATAATAATATTGTTCGACCTGCACCTGTGTTCTAGACAGTATTTGTCTCTCAAAGCATCTATTACCTCATTTTTTCGGTTTCGAAGAAAGCCTGTTAGTAAAGATTGGCAAGATTCGAACCCAAGATACTAATCAACTAAGGCATTTAGATAAACGGTGCTACTGATAAAATAGTAATTATACAGAGTATATCACCAATAGTCACTTGTATATGTAATATTTATATTAGACTAAATATTCTCTTAAAAACGAAGAATTTTCAAAGTATCAGTCCACACTGCTTCAAAACTAATAAGACAGTTTTTATGAAATTCTTAATTTTTCCTCTCTCTCTCTCTCTCTCATCCTAGCTCCCCGCGGTTTATAAAGAGCTCATAAAGAGCTCGACATCCAATACATCCTATTTCTTGACCCATAAAAGCACTTTCCCTTTTCGCAAGTATCAAAACCACAATTGTATTGCTTCTTTACATCAGCCCTGTGTTGTTCATTCTTTATATAAGTTATGGCACTTATCTGTATCATATAGTTTACGTAATACCAAAAGTCAATCATCGATTTTGCGATTATAAATTGTTATTAATTTTCGCAAATTTCTTAAAATGTTAAAATGGTTGTATTCGATCATCGCGTGGGTCACAGTATCTATCTTTTCACGATGCAGGTGTATTGTCCTGTGATCTCAAACAAGTGTGCCCTTTTAAAAATAATACTGTAACATTTTACCATCTCTCTTTTTGAAGGAATGATATATTTAACTCCGTTTTCGTCAGCACAGGTTCACTGTTCTTCCCCCATAAATATTGCGATGAGTAATAAGCACGCGATGGTTTCCACTGCTTTTTAGACGGAAAAGCAGCATTCCCTACATACTCTTTGGAACTCTCATTATAAAATCTAGTTTTGTTTTCTATAACTGATTATTCTTATATAATATGATAAACTTCAATTCTAATCAGAGTATCTACATTGGGCATTATTCGTGCGTTGAAGATTCTATTTTAAGTGCCCCCCTTTGTTCTCGTTCATAAAAACAAGCAAAATTTACTTTGTTGTGGGTTTTAAAGTAATCATTTTCCTTGGACATCTTACAACTCACTTGCAAAGGATTACTACCATGCTTTTTCAAAGCCTAGTTCTAGATAGTACTAAATGAAAGATTTGCCAAATTATTTCCCTAATTATATGGTTTATTCTTTTCTCAATCTCTAGTTTTAATTTTCCGGACACGAATATCGTACTATCATTTTACAAAAGATAGAATTTGCATCTCTTCCACATAACTAGTCCCAATACAAAAAAGTTACCAATACTTCTTCTTCCACCATAATACTGTCCTTTTATTCAGATAGTTGTTGGTTACGTTTCTGTAGTAAAAAAGTTTCTTTACATTTTCCAGAACAACGTAGTCAGGATTGGTCAGGTTTCTGAGGTAAAAGCTTTATCCCATTTTCCAATACAACGTTGCCTGGACACATCATTTTATGTGTTTGTATGTTTTTTTTTAAATTATTTTTATCGTTTCTCCGTACTTCTATTTATGGTATTTATGGCTTATTTCTATTTATATTATAATTAAAACAATATTGCTGGCTTTCTTTGCGTTAAATATGTATTTACGTGACACCTTTTCAGTGCTTCTTAATAGCATAAAATTAGTACCTTACTATTAGAAGAGAAGCAATACGTTTATTCCAGATACACTTTTAAAAGAAATGCCTAAACATTATTTCTTATCTTTTCAGAACCAAGGCTGCAACATTTCTCTAAGCGCGTTATCTAATACTTCAATAAGCTGAAACAACATCATTGAATAAATCGAATTTCGAATTAGGTCCTTCAGGTGATTACATTAGGCCATAATTTGTCTTTAATCTTTATCTGTGAGTTAGTGATGAAAAAATACAAAAGCAAATCTTCCGTAGAACCAAAAACTATATTTCATTGATTATAAACTTTTTATTTAATCGTTTTGATTTTTACCGAATTGGCATTCTGTACAGTATATTTAGTATTCTAAATGGATGTTTAACATATTTATATTCATCTACAAGAAAAGACATATAACTACTGATACTGACTTTATTAAAAATATTGTTTTTATCCTAAATAAAACTTTAAGCAGAATTTCTAGTTCCCATTCACACTAAGCTGCCTAATTAGAAGACAAGCATACTGTTGTTACATTTCGTGGCTCCTCTGGCAACTTTAACAACTTGAACATTTTGCTCAAGGTATTAAAGTTCAGAGATTTTCTTAAAATTAAAATGAATCTGCTCCACGGACACCACGGCATAAAATAAGAGTCTGTAGTGAGGCACAGCATGAATGTCTCACGCACCCAACGTGTTAAATAACGGACGGGACGTGGAATCAATATAGACATCGTTTAACTTAAAAAATATTTTTTTTTATAAGTTAACAAATACTTATTGTTAACATCACTTTAAAAAACTACGCAAATTTGTATTTACATGTTACTAGGTGTTATTTCGTTGCGATAGTGTTAAAGTGATTTAACAGCATTCCAACAATTTTATCTGTTCGTAACTATTGCAAATAGTAAACAATATATTAATAACTTTACAATATGTAACAGTTACAATTAAAATAAAACAAATACAAGTATTTCATTGTATGCCACGTTTAAGTGGCTCACCAGCTTACAGGCTTGCCAATCAGCTCCTCGCACCGCCAGTAAAGCCCCATTTACCTGGCTAATATTGCAAAATACTATAAATATGTGATTTTTTTATATTTTAGAATATGACCCCATAACTACTACAGTCCTTCTACTACTCTAATATAAGTGTTCTATAAATTCGCACTATAGTTGTTTACTACAGAGGAAAAAAAAGAGAAATTAATTACTCTTAAAAACAAATCCTTTGGTAATTTTGGTTTTCAATAGATTTAAATGCTGAAACATGATATCCAATAGTACAAAATAGCTTTAGCTACAAAATGGCCAGTCATCAATATTAGTAAATCCAAAAGTACATTGTTCCGTATTGCAATCATAACTAAAACTAATCTAGGTTAAATTAAATTGCCAAAATGGGCATGATGCCACACAAAAAATCACCAGTTCTTTGTATAAATTGTAATGTATGTATAAATAAAATTATAAGAGGAATTAAAAAGAAAAAAAGGAAGCAAAGATTATGTTTAAGCACCTTAGATCATTCTCGTACACAAATACATTATCTTAAAGATTAATCTTTCTTTCTTTTGAAAGGAATAACAATACAACATTTGATATTAATGTAAGAAATAATAATATTGAAAATAAACTGAATGCTTTATATTTAGAAATATACGCTATCATGATATAAGGAGAAAGTGGCAGAAAAGTATTTTGTTTTTTAATTTTGACATTATTCTAACATTAGTTGTCTATAAGAAAAATATTTGAGTATTTTAGCGAATATACTTTTAAATACTGTTTTAACAATATATTAATCTATTGTCGCAGTATTTCCTTTAAAACTGAAAAATTATAAACATTTAACAAAAAGAAGGATTATAAAATTAAAACAAAATTCGCTTTTAAAATTTTTTAACAAAACCAAAAGAAATCGTTTATAATTGACAGTATAAAATAAACTTTTTTTATATAGTTTATGTTTTTACATCATTGCCCCTAAGTAAGTCGATGGCTTGTCATAGCGGGGTTTTGATGGGACCAATAGCTTATAAGGTGACTTCCGAACCTTTTTAAAGGGAGTTATTTGCAAATTCAAGTATTTTTCTGAGAACATTGAAAGCTTCTGATATAAATTAAGTTCAAATAAATTAAGGCATTATTTTAAGAATGTAGAAAGCTATAAAGTTTCTACGAGGCCGAAAGATTCGAAAAAGTAACAATTTAGTTTTACAAATATTATTTTTAGAACAATTTTTGAAAAGCTCAATGCTCTATAATCTGAATTTTATTTTTCTATATTTGCCGTTAAATAGATCTACAAAATTTATAATAATATAATATAAATATATAATATAAATAAAAGATTCAACGAAATTTATTTGTACAAATATATAAATTAAGTTTAGAATTTTTATGGTCAATATAAAATCCTTTCAAAGGCCAGGAGCTTTTATATATAAAAAGAAAAAATAAATTCATCAAAAGCGGGCAATGTTAAATTAAATCAATAATAACATATTTTATAAACGTGAATTTTTACTTTACAGAATTATTCATTAGTACAATGCATTTTATATAATAAATGATTGGAATATGCATGGCATGCGGATCATATACGAATATGCAAAATATTTATTTTCAAATGGAGTTCGGGGATAAATTGTCTAGAGATCAATGACATTCCTGTCTGCTTTTGTAGGATGCAAGGACAATAAATTGTTTTGCTATAAATTGTATGTGAATGGCCTCTGTAAAATGCAGGTTTGTTATGCGAGCAGAAGATATTAATTGAGGAATTTGAAACGTGTTTAATAATATACATGCGTTTTATTAATTGCAATCATTTACTATTTGCTGCATGAAAAAGTACACAAATCGTATTTCGTTTTTCAAAGCAAGAAAAGTGAAACAGTTTATTCAATTTATTATTTCATGACAATTCTACAGATCATTTTTGAACAACCAAATTTGTATAAATATATTTTTCTGAAGTCATACTTACTTGTTTAAGTAAATTGTTTTGTATATTTGTATGTATTTTGTTTTTTAAAATAACTTTTTATATAAACAAATGATTCCATATTTTATTCAAGAAACCGAAAGTAGTTAATTAGCTTCAGCAATTACATTATTCTTAAATAAAAAAGTTAATATTGTACGGTATTTATAAAACGATTTATTGCGAATCATTTAATTGATATTTAAACAATGATTTGATTAAATTAATTTATGAAATTGTCGCTCATAATAAACTCATTCTGTTAGTGAATTACAAGGCGCTAATTGCTACAGAATGTACATATCCCGGCGGGACTCGATCTAGAACATGTTATTCCCGTGCAGGTCTCATGCCATGGGGAACATTTTATAAATTCCTAGGATAATAATGAAAGCTTTGCAACAACAACAACGCATACGCTTTGTTCTCGTGCATTTTATCGGACAAGCGCAGGACAAAATTGATGGTTCGCCCCATACTGAAAGCCTTCAATTATTTACATAATGTATCGGAAAAACATTACAATTTTCCGCGGAACAGTGCGAACAATAGGCCGCGTTTTTTACATGAAATTGTTGTTGTATGGATATATGACGTTGCGCTTTTTTCCCATAATATTACTTTCAATGGATCGATAATAAAACACCTTTCGAATGCGACACTTAAATCGTCGTGAAATAGAGTGAGGGCCGTATCAATATGTTACCAACTTGCACCGCCACTGTATATTATCCCCGGTATATTCCGAGCTCGTAAATCCGGCCATGATTCGGTACGGGGGAAATTTATCGCGTTTCGTTTCAATGTTGTTACATTGTGTTTTGCTTCAAATGGATTTTAAATGAGGAAACGCGGAGGAGATTAAGGCACGCACTTTATATTCTGACTCAATTATTCCAGACGTGCGTTTCTACTTCTTATTTCCGTTTTTTTTTCTCATTTGCGTGTATATTTTTCTATTTGTACCGAATTACAACAAATAAAGTATTCGAAGGTAATTTAAATTTTTAGTACGTACTCCAACATTGGGGAAAGCATGAACTTTTTACTTTATTATATATTTATTACTCTTCAATAAAATCGAATCAATTGTACATTCAGACACTATTCTATATCGTTCAAGTATTATATAATTTGACATGATTTTTATTACAATAAATCTGGAATTTATGTCAATTATTACACATTAAATAAAATTGGTTCGTACATGCGACATAAACAAACAAAAATTAGATACAATTAAAACATATTAGGATTTTCGAAGAAATTAAGTATGCTCAAGAATTTTGAAGACGTCGTGGATTCAAGTGTAATCGAACATAAATTTGTTAAAATATGCTCTAGATTACAATTTCTAATATTTTACAACAAACTTCGTAGATATGCCTTGAAATTTTTTTAAGTTATTTGTTGAGGTTGGCTTAACATTTTGTCCACATTCTTCTATATTTTCGATTTTTTTTTTCAAGTTCACAAACATTATGAAAAATTTTCGACATTTTTTCGTGATTTTGTATCATTTCATCATATTCATTCTGAAAATTATAAAAATTACAACTCGACAAATATAATAAGAAAAGTATTTTATTTAAATTATCTATAATTGATAATGACATATAGATATCGAAATATATATGGTATGTACATAAGATAAGTTAAATAAAATACTTTTCTTATTATATTTGTAAAGTTTTAATTTTTATATTTTCAAAATGAACAATGACTTTAAATATTGTATATTTCATTATATTTCATAAAATAATTATTACAAATCTCTATTTCTCTAAATTTTAATCTTAAAATTTTTCAAATAGTAACATTTTATACACATTCCAGAAAAAATGAAGTCATAATTAAGTGATTACGGGGATTCTTGTAAAAATATAAAAGGACCAATCTAGACAACAAAATATACAAGCAACTAGCGTAAAGTTTCATATTTTCTATGGATTTCTAACATTTATCTAAATCTTGCAGCATTTTTAAATGGTATGCAATATTCTTAAATTTTTTTGTATCTTTATATAATATATCAAACCACATAAATTCCACCAAATAATTCCTTCGAATATTAGATACAATTTTCTATAGTTATAATTATTTTTCAATATTTTATTATATTTCATAAATCAATTATCAATAATGATTTTTGAGACATCTCAATATTTAGTCGACTTTCTAGAATGACTTCTAAACATTTTGCATTTTTAATTGACTTTTTGGGACATTTAACGCATTTTGCAAACATCACTGGACTTGCGAATATTGTAAATAATAATTATTTACAATTTTAATTTTTTTTAATGGAAACTAAGTAAAAATTAGAATATTATAATTATTAAATAATTACTACGCCATTACTCCATTGAATAAATGTTTAAAAAATCAAAATCAAAACCCATAACCTTTGGATTTCATGTCCACTGCTCTACCAATTGAGCTACGGAGGTATCAAACCCATAACCTTTGGATTTCATGTCCACTGCTCTGCCAATTGAGCTACGGAGGTATTTCATTTGGCATTGGTTTTGTATTCTACGGCCACGCCATAGTGAATATTTGAAACATCCATTACATGATATGCTGCACATATACAGTGAGCAATTTAAACATACATTCGGACCTTTCAGTATTATATTTAATGAGAAGGTCGCAAGATAGAAATTGGCAAATCGCGGCGAGAACAACGTTTTCGTAAAAAGTTTGGGATTGATTCGATCGAGATAAACATCGATTCAACTGAACAGTCTGATTAAATTTGCATTGTAATTATTTGCATTGTTACATTTAATATAAATTTAATTTATGGGACAATTTTCGAATTACCTTTTAATCAATATACATATTATTTAATTACAATTTTTCAACGTTTCTCTGCAATGCGATT
>JARJEC010151437.1:0-13760 GCA_030264575.1 Tachinus sp. AB-2021 | reverse complement strand
TATATATATATATATATATTTATATTGCGCTTTACGCACATTGGAGCATCCGATGACTACCGAGCGTTCAATAGTAAGGCCTAAAGCCAAATATTGACAACTCACAAAAGCCCAGTACGTAAAGCGACATTTATGATAATAACTTTTACAATTTAAAGAATAAAAATCAAATTATTTTTTAATTACTGAAAATAAAATGTTAAGTTTAATGAAATTTTACAAATATAGTTTATTTATCATAGTGGACTAATTGCGATGTCCAAATTTTAAAATTTTATCTTACTACCATTATATTATGAATTGTTAATCAAAACTTTATAGTATTTAATTTTAGTTTACATACAGAAGTAGTTTGTCAGTTGTACTATTAGAGTTTTAAAATTTTAATTAAATATTGTTTTTAACTTCAAAACATTTCGGAATTTAAAAAAACGAAAATTATGTATTATTGAAACTTTAATTGAGAATAAAATATTTACAGTTCCTATTTAAAACGTTTTGATAGTTTATGTAATTTTATAAGTTATGTGAAGAACCAAATGTTCGGTACACAACCGAACTGTGTTTGATGTGAAAATATTAGAGAGCTCATATCAATATTGTTCTGACAATTTTACTTTAGTAGTTGCTATTTAAAAAGAAATAATAATAAGACGTACTTTTTTATATAATTATATAATCTTATTTATTATAATATTGAATATACAAATGTATAAACCCTTTATATAGCACATTAATACAGTATTAAACTTCGTACAAATGTTTTTGTTTTATTACACTTCCCGAATTTATATTCCCGTGGACCTGACGCCGATAAAAAGAATTATTGTAGAACAAGGTTGGGTTCTATAAGGGAAATGAGAGCAGGACAACATAGCACAATGATTGTATAAGAAATTATTTACAAAAGTTTAAATATATTTTCTAGAACTTTTCTAACTCTTCATCAAACAAAATTGGTCCTTTAAACCGGATACACAAATAATTTATATTAAATTCTGGTTAATCCGTCTTGTTAGATAGTTACTATATTGTAATCAAAAAATGGCTACTTCAATACAGTATCAAAAAACCTTTGTCATATTAAAAACTAAAAAAAGAGGTCGGTGAGGTAACTTGTGCTATGATCAAGGATTTACCTATAAGGAATACAATTTTTTCAAAAAGAATTTCTCAATTGCGAAAATTCTAATAGAATTCCAAGAAACTCAGATTGAGGAATTGAAACATAAACATGAAGATGTTGACGTTGACACCGTCAAATTGGAAACACTATTTGATTAGTTATATTACGACTTTATGGCCGCTGATAATTCAATTCTGTATCCTTTGTAGGAACAAAGGAAACACTTATTTCGGAAAACCAAAATAATCGAAACACAGTTACTAAATTGCCAGAAATTTCAATACCCCAATTTGATGGAAATTATGTAGATTTTCCAGGTTTTATAGCTTTATATAATTTATTATTAGATCGTTATACCAATAAAAGGCGAATAGCAAATCATTACATGGATAATATTTTGGAAACAAATACGATAAAAGGTGATCAACCACAGGCGTTGACAGATTTAGCTGAAAAATTGCAAACTAGTTTTGCTTCGTTGCTAGGTTTAAATATTCCTAATTTGGCTAAATATATTCTATTAGAAATGTCTTTAAAATCATTAGATACCAAGACCAGAAGGGAGTATGAGTCCGTCACCTTTATTCGGAATGTCCATCCTTTAATAGCTTAATTAGTTTCCTTTTAGATAAGGATATAGTTCGTGAATTATGTGTTAACAATTTTAAACACATTAAAACATTAGCACATTCTAAAACAAATTCAAATCACAAACATATCCATTTAGCAATGCCAGATACTGTTATTACGTGTCCGTTATGTAAAGATAAGCATAAACTTTACAAGTGTCCAACATTTTTGGCCGATAATGCGGAATTAAGATATAATGTTATCAAAAAACTACAGCGTTGTGTAGCCTGTTTGGCAAAACATAATCGAAAACATTGTAAATCAAACTTCAATTGCAAAATATGTGGAAATAAAGGTCATAATACCCTATTACATTTTCCCAACAAAAATGAGGATGTCAAAAAAGAGTTGACGAATCGTCACCTGCAATGACTACTTTATTTTAGATTAATACTAGTTCGGTTTCTACCAGAGAAATTATATTATTATGAACAGCACAAGCATTAGTAATGTGAGCAAATGGAGATTGGCATACATGTTGTCTCTTAATTGATACAGACAGTGAATTGAATTTCTTAACCGAACGTTTGGCTAATAAACTAGGTTTAAATAGAACTCCTTGTTATTATAATTTAAAAGGTGTAGCAGAGACTTCTCTAAAACATTCTCCAATGGGGATCATATCATCAAAATTTACATAATTAAATAATAAAAATGAACAGGCAATATGTTTCACTGCAGTGGTGTTACCAAACATCACCGGGAACATGCGATATGTACTTTTATATCCTAAATTTTATTAATATAGCTCCAATAGATTTATTATTGGAAGTAGAAAGTGTTTTGGATATAGCTCCAACAAAACCTTTGCATATAGCAGGACATCCAAGTGCTATATATATATATATATACTAAACTTGGATGGATCATCATGGGTTTAGTACCTAGAACAATCAATTAAACAATATCTTGCGAGCTTTTTGAGAATTTGAAGAGGTTAAATCTCACAGGTTTTTAAAATTAGAACACCGTTTTAAGTTGGATAAAAAATTCCACAAATTATATTTAGGCAATATTGCTGATTATATTAATCAATCTCATTTAATACCCGCGGATCATCCAGCCGGTTATATACTCACTCACCATGGAGTAAAAAAAGAAAGGCCATCTGGCATCTCTATTAGAGTGGTTTTCAATCCAGCTGAAAAGGATTCTAATGGTATAACATTAAATGATTGTTTAAGTTCTGGTCCTAAATTACAACCGACATTGGTACAATCATAACGAGATTTAGATTGAATAAAATAGCTTTGACATGAAATATATGCCAGATGTTTAAAGTGATAAGTTTACATCCAGATGATCGTAAGTACCAACATATATTTTCTAGATTTTCTAGCCAGGAACCGATTTTAGAATGGGAACATACAAGATTAATATTTGGAGCATCATCGAGTCCTTTTCTTGCACAGAGAACTTTGCAACAACTGGTAAAGAATGAAAAAGATAAATTCCCCTTAGCACAAGAAGCTTTATTTAATTAATACATATACATACATGGATCATCCACATCTTATCGGGTGAGGAAGATTTATATACCACATTAAAACTCAAGAAGGAATTAATTATGCTATTAAAATTAGGAGGGTTCGAGTCAGGAATATGGGCCTCTTCGAAAAATGATATATTTAATATGGACAATTCTAATATACAAATTCTCGCATCAGATTCTTCTACAATCAACCTGTTGGGATTCAATAAAAGATAAATTTTGTTATAATTTAACAGATTAATCTAAAAATATTGACACAAAACGGGAAATTTTATCGAAGGCGGCATGAATCTTTGATGTAAATATATCTCTCCCATTGTATTTACATTCAAAGTACTACTACAACAAATTTGGTTGCTGAATATAGATTGGGACGACTAGTTACCTGAGTAAATACTATTACAGTGGAATCGCATTACTCAAGATTTAATTAATACAAAGAAAATTTCGATTCCACGTTGTATAATTAATATAGAATATTATAAAGCACAACTAATCGGGTTTTGCGATGCGACGAAAGGCAGCAGTTACGGTTAGAGTTAAAAGATTATAATGAGTCACATTTTATAAACGCTGAAATCAGAAATTTTCTATGCCAAGTTCTTCCAACTGTGGTTGCAGAAATTCTTGTATCACTATAAGATGCCATTTTCAGCGCTATACCTTATACAATTTTTCATTAAGAAAATCTACCTCTTTGATGGCATCTCCACCTGTTAATCTTCCAGGCTACCTTCTGACGGGTCGGGTTTTGCTTTGCACTATACCTATATACATATACATATCCTATATGATGAAGCGTCCGATATGAGAAGCTGTTAACGGGCGTCCACATGTGCGTGTATATCTGTTATGCAACGTCCTAAAAAAATTTATTTACAATCTTTTATGTGTCCGGCAGTGTTGACATATCTTAATCTGAGATTTTCTCGTTGGCATCTGCTAAATAGACTATAGAGCGTCCAAACTTGTTTGCAGGGTATTATATTGCCCACGCTCTATATTATGTCATTACATTGGTAAACAGATCAGAGAGCGTCCAAACTGTTTTTCTTTGCTGTTAATCAAACTTTGAAAATGCAATAACACAAAAATTAATGTCCCGTGGTGAGTTTAGTGTAGTAGATATTTTTATTTTATTGTTTTATACAAGTATTCAATTGATGGAATTTTATTTGATTTTGGTTGTTTATCGGTGCAATTTGATACTGCTGAACGTGGTTTTTCAATATCAAGAAATGGAGCATTGAATATGCGTATGGATGGTAATCATTTCCCAGATATGCCTACTGCCGCTGATGTATTAGCTGTCGAAGAAGAAGATCTTTATAGAATTATCAAATGTTATGGTGAAGAAAACAAGCAAGAAAAATAGCAAGAACTATAGTTGAAGCTCGGTACTTATTTAAAACTATCGACTACAGAATAGTTGGCTGAGTTAATACAATCAGTTTCTTTAGATGAGTATCGTGTAGATAAGTTACAGCCACATAATGCTACCAAAACTTTTCAAGCTCTTAGAATATTTGTAAATAATGAATTGAATGAAATCAATTATGGTTTAATTTTAGCTCGAAAATATCTTAAACTAGCAGGTAGAGCAGTTACAATTTCATTTCATTCTTTAGAAGATACGATTGTTAAAAGACATTTTATGGGCAATATGATTTCCAATAATGCTAATTCATTGCCATTAAAATATTCTAGTCGTACACTTAACATCAATAGAACAATTGTTGAAGAGGTGATAAGAGTCTAATTGGAAAATTTTGCATAAGCATATTTGCAATAAAAAATTAGCTTTGCAATTAAAGAAAACTAACCGAGTGAAAAGGGAGAACTCTGAAATCTTAAAATAACTAACTTTTACCTAGGTCCCGAGCACCGTACGCTATAGTTACCCAGTTGCATGTAACCAAAGTATACTTGAGTAAGGAGTGACATCATCAGTAAGGTACCAAGAACACGAGTAAATTATAACTGTAACTAATGGAAGGTAACTTTCTTGCCAAAAAACGACTCATAATTCGTAACTTATTCGTGATAGTCGTTCTAGTTGAGAATTACGTGTTTGTGGAATTTAATCACAATTTAACCTCTTAGAAATGTGTAAAAATTAAATAGTGTTCTGGAATTGCGGCTTGCTCTGGTCTAGGGGCGGACTAAAGACCTCGGGGCAACAAGGTCTCTAGCCGCAATCGGAATTGATTGAATAATGCAAATTAAAGCTCAAATATTAATGTGATCTGTACATTTTTAATGATTTTTTACACATTCGTTGTTTCCTCCAAACAGAGCCGTTTTAGCGTAGACCAACGAGACCATAGCCTAGAGCTCGCTAATGGAAGGGGCTCGTTCGTCTTAATATATGATCATTTAATTATCGTTTTTTAATTACAGCCAGTAGTTGTAAATATAGTGACCCGCGATCCAATATTTTGAATCGTTTTTTTTTAATCATTAACCCGGTAATTATAAACATAGTAACCCAAAAAATGACTTTGTTTCCAAAAAATGTATACAAAAACAGACAGGCAGATACGTGGATGGGTGGGTTACTAAAATTGAAATTACTGATCTAATAATTTTTAGATCATTTCCCGATAGTTGTAAATATAGTAACTATCCCATCCCCTTAACCATTTTGTTTCTAAAAAAATTATAACATCAAAATCGAAACTACTGGTCCATTAATTTCTATTATTCTTTAAAATTACTGGTACAATATTTTCTTCCAAAAACAGCCGAGCGGGTGTTTGAGTAATCAAAATTAAAATTACTGGTTGTAAATGTAGCAACCCAACCATCTGCCCAACTATTTTGTTTCCAATAGATTTGTACAAAAACAGCAGGCGGATGGGTGGGTTACAAAAGCTGAATTTATTGGTTCAATATTTTTTTATTGTTTTTTAAATCATTGATCCGGTAGTTGTAAATATAGTAACCCACCCACTCGCTCAACTATCTTGTTTTTAATAGATTTGTACAAAAACAGCCGGACATGTGGGTGGGCTATAAAAATTGAAATTACTGATCCAATAATTTATATTATTGTTTAAAATTACTGATACAATATTATTTATCGTTTTTTTAAATCATACAGTAACCCACTCAGACGTAAAATTATTTTGTTTCCAAGAACAGCCGGGTGTATGGGTGGGCAACTAAACTTAACATTACTGGTTGTAAATATAGCGGCCCACCCACCCACTCAATTATTTTGTTTCCAATAAATTTGTACAAAAATAGCCGGGGGAATTACTAAAATTGAAAATACTGCTTTAATATTTTTATCATTTTTTAATATTTTAACCCGGTAGTTTAAATATAGTGATTTGTCCACCCGGCCAGTTTTGTTGCAATCTTTATTGGCTATAAAATTTTTGTTCATGTTCATCAATTTTCACCAATTTTCATTGACCGTTATCATTCTTTCATCAACTTTTTTGTATGTACGTTTCACAATTAATAATTTTTCATAGGCTTTTGTCAATCACGATTGTTTAAAGTTACATTTATTTTCTTTTCACATGATTTTCATAATTTTTCACATTTTGAACGTTTGGAAAGGGAGCCCCTAAATGACCCTCATAATTCATAAGACGGCCCTGAGTAAAATATACACAGAACATGTATTAAAATACAGTAAAATCTCTAGTCATGAACACCTCCAATAAGCGGACAACTCCTATAACCGGACAGTTTAGAAAGCACCAGCACACGTCTATATATTTGTCTAACTTTCTTTTAAGCAGATACCTCCAATAAAGAGACAAAATCAGTTGTAACATCAATGTTCACTTAACATTTCACTCTATGTTACGAACATATTTCACAACTAAAATTTGAGATGTGGCTAATAGTAGCCTTCTTGCCCCAAAGTCTTCAAATATGACTTTTTAGTACTTCAAATTTACATATCGTTAGCTTTCATGTATAACGCTCTACTTTCTAGGATTAAAGATATCAGATTTATATTTTATGTACATTAATGTTAATAATGGCAGAAATATATATATATATATATATAATGTACCCTTTAACTGCTTTTAATATACATATACATTATTTACGGCACATTGAGAAGCTTTACACGTAAATTTATGTCACATCATTTCCAAATTATTTGCTTACAGATATACATACTAGTGTTGTCGTTGAAATGCAAAAGTTATGTTTTTACAGAAACTACATGGCGAATGAGGTCACATTACTGTGAGTTTTGGAACTGAATATGCATGGTATAAATACAAACCTCATATTTCTCATTTTAGAATAAATACTATTTCATTGTACTACAAATTTTATAATACATTTTTTTGCTTTGAAAAATTTCACACCACGAATATTTTAGAATCTTCTTTTTTTTTTCTTTTATTTTTAATCTAGTTTGATATTAACTGCATAATAAGGCAATTTTATTTTATCATATACATTAGGCAAATGGCGTCTTGTTTTTTAGCCGTAAATATAGGTTCTAGACCAATCAAGTGATGCACACAAAAGGTGCAATAGTTTCCCAAAGCCGCAGCAAAGGGTTTAAATAATAAACGTTTAGCAACAAAATTAATAATGAACCTAAACAGTTTAATCAGACATGTAATATAGAGAAGTTCAAAATTTCTCAACAATTAAAGATTATGATTACTTATTTTGGTAATTTTAGAATTTATTGTTTCAATAAAAAAGATGTAAAATAGATTTATTCTATTAGCTGAAGAATTAAATTTAATAAAATGCATTCACAAATTTAGTTTTGTGATCAAACACGTTTATTTGCTAGATTAATTAGCATACTTCTAAAATGCATATAGACCTGCATTCCAAATCAAAATAATAATTATCGTCAATATGTCGTCAATGTTATCAAAATCTAGTTGAAAACTTGTATTTTACAAATTACAAACACATTAAGCCTATTTCTATAAACCGTTAAATTAAGAAGGTCCTTAAACAATATGACACGAATAACTTAATGTCACTGAGCATCATGCAATTATCTTCCTCGGCCCGCAGGAAGACCCTGAGCAGCCACCCCGCCCTGCCAAGATCCGCCTCTCCCACCTCGTGCAGACGGATTAGTGCCTCTCCCTCGACCTCTCGCTGCTGAAACAAATAGGTATAACAGCACGCAAATTTCAAACAAAATAATTCCAAAGTACTATACCTTGCGCTCGAAGTATAGCACTTTTCCCTCGGCCAGCTGTCCCAGCTTTCGTCTGCTTTTTAAACATCGGAGCATTTTTTAACATGTCGGGCAGTATGAGAAATCTGATTTTTGATCCACGAATATATACATTTTCAAGTTGTGCCACTCTGCCATCTCGAAAGGTTACAGTGATTTGAGTCATTTGGCAGTTCATATTATCTTCAGCTTCGATTAATTTCCCTCTATAAACTTCGCCGGTAATTGTTTCGCAAGTTACAATATGCCCTTCGGCTTCATGTAATACTTTGATAGGTATTCCAATAGACATCTTCTTCCAATTTCTAAACACAAAAAATGGAAATATTTGTTGTAATTTGGTGGATGATTCAAGATTTCTTTCTGATGCCGATTTTTCAGTTTGTTTTGATTTTATAAGTGAGGTTAGGTAAAACGTTTGTTTGGCGTTCAATTTGGGTGTATTGTTAGTTGGAAGTGGAATCGTTACAGTGGATTGAATGTTCAAACAAACAATGTTGCCTTCTCTTCAAATATCCTTAAATAGTGTTTCAAACAGACCAACCTGATACGAGTTAAATCATTATTTGTATTAAATAATTCAAGGGATATGTATTCATAATTCTATGAATATGAGACCATAAGACAATGACCAGATAAATACATTTATTCCATATTGTATAATATTGTAAAAAATACAGAGGCAGAAACAATAGAAATTAGGAAGTCATTAATTTTATTTTAAAAAATAATTAACTTTTTGTTTGTTAGAAATTTAGTTTAAAAAAAATTAGCATTATTAAATCATTTAATTTATAATAAACATTGATAATTTAAATTACACTAAAGTGAAAATATAAAATTGCACTAGTTAACAATTGTGGTTTGTCAAATAGCATTAATAATAATAAAATTATAAAATTATTGAATTAAATTTTTTATTATTATCATTATTATGTATATAAGTATAAGTACTTATATGATTTTTTCTAAAATTTTATTTTTTAGATAAAAATAAATCAATTTATTTGAAAAACCTCAAAAATATCAAAAAATTCACGTACATACTGAATAAAATCTCTGTTAAAGCGACACTTGAGAAAGCACTAAATTTGACAATAGAGGTTTAATAATAATTAAATCTATTTAAATTTAATTTTATTTTAATTCTTAAGTAAAAAATTATTCTTTTAACATTTTGTTGAAAAATATAAAAATATTTAATTAACTAACCAATAATCGATCCAGCATACCCCCAAGTCGATGTAATTAATTGTTTTAGTTTGTGGTAGCAAAGGTAGCAAGCGGAGTAGAGAATACAGCAAATTAAAACCATTTCACTTCAGATTACTATCTAATTAATCAAAAAATAAGGTACCACAATTTATCTATCATATTATTAGACAGTCCACTCATTCGAAAAAAAAAACGTTGATACAATCATTTATTTGGAATACTTAAACTTTAAGAATATATATTTAGAAAAATAAATTTTGATTTTTGTTATATTATCGGGGATGTTATTAAATATTTTACATGTAACTATATAGAATATATCTGATATTTATTTATCATTTTTCTAAGGAGTAAAGAAGAATGGCAACGCCGCAGATTGGGTCAAATATTACAAGGGGGGTGACGTTAAATTAAAAATTCCCCCAAAAAGTATGTGCTTGGTGATTTTTGTTATTTTTTGGTTACACCCCAGAAATCGATGTTGGCAGCCGTTGCGTTGCATGACGGGTAAACTCGCAGTTTGTTTTATACAAATGGCGGCATCCCGTCTGCACACTGTTCGTCCGTCTCGTTAATAGATCGAAAAATGCCGCGCTCAAAGCGTATAGTAAGTGCACAATTAGCGTGAAGTGTCCAGTGAGGATTCTGCCGAGCATTAGTTGCGAAGACTGCCCTATAGTTGCCGTATTTTGTATGAAATAGCTCTTAGAAAAAACGAAATGGTAAATTTGATTTTTTTTTTCGATACCGCGACATCGGGCATTTTTGCACATTGTGTGCCCCCCGATAGCCCTAACACTGTATTAAAACGTGTCCGCAATCATCTGGGAAGCTATTTGCAGAAAAATTGATGTAAATCATCGCATTTTTCCGTAAAATAATTGCCTGTTAATACATTAAAAATTCATAACCAACAAAAAAAATAAAACAACTTCATTCTATGCTGTAACCTCAAAGCTTTGCAATCCTATTCACGAATTGTGATTTTGAGACTTCTCTAGCACTATTAGGGCGTTGGTTTGCGCCATGTTTGATATTTTTTTAAAATTCACCCCACAAACAGAATCAACCCTTCATTAATTATTCACTCGGACACTCGATGCTTTCATTTATTATTAAAACATTGTAATGTTACATGTTTTTTGAAGGATATATTGCAATTGAATAGTATTAAGACTGTTAGAATAAATAGATATAGATTTCATTGCATGCCGGTGACATCGATGCATGTTATCGGAATTCTATTTTTGACTTATGTAACCGATAATTATTTTTATATAACGCTTTTAATTTCTGTTGTTTTTGCAGTCTAAGAAGATTATGATGGATGACGATATTGATGAATCTTCCGGATCCGAGTTTGATGAAGATGACGACCCTGACAAAATTTTGGTGCCGGGTTAGTATTTATTATTTAAATGTTCTTCAAAAAAATCATAAATTACTTAAAAAATAATATATAAACATTTTAAAGAAATCTTTGTCATTTATCAATTAATATTGCTGTTAAAACCACTTTATCTTGTTTAGTAATAATAATAATAATTTATTGAACTAGAATGATTATTGAAAAACATTTGTCAAGTCATTACAAGTATATCACACATTAAAATGGGTTTTGCCGTTTCTGTGAAGCTATTACTTTGCTGCATAATTAATTTTTCTGCACAGACAAAATGATGAATTAACGATTGATCAAATGGATAATTTAAGGTTATTAAAATATGTACATACATACAAATTTGCAATTGTTAATTAATTATATGAAGTTTATAAATGTTAATAAATTTGAAAGCTTTAACGTCAATTAAAATATGAACATTTTAAACATAAAACAGAATGAAGCCGAATTTAAATTTACCATTGATTTTGATAAAAGTAACATTTTGGACATGAATATTTAAACAATGAATTATCGCTTCATTGCTAACTAAATATCGGCACGTACGGTGTAAAGTTGCGCCGATTTTTTTAGACTTGAATTTTTAATTTGTTTTTATCAAACACTAAACCACATAAAGGGAAAGACTTGTTTTTTTATATTAAAGGTTTTAGAAAAAAAGATTCGTATAAATGTTTTATTATTTTCAATGAACTAATTTTATAATTATTTTTAATAAAGCCAGGTTTATATGATCGACTATATACTAAATTTATTTATTATAAAAAAATCTTTTGTCACAGTGTATACATTTCTATGGATATTAAATATTAAAAAGAAAAACATGAAAATGTGATAATAATAAAAAAATATAATACATTCAAAACATTGTCACAATGTAAAAATCTTAAAAAGAGTTACATAATCAAAAATAGTGTATTAATGCATCCTTTTTTGGACAAAGTAGTTAAATAATATTGACATTAATATACGTTCAGCTAAAGTAGTCATTTAATCAAGCGTTTTAATGGCAATGATAACCTAATAATCAAGATATTTTAATAATTACAATTATTATTGCATTTAACAAAATTTCAAATCCTGACATAATTTACTATTATCAAAATAGCATTGAAATTACGCTTAATATAATACACTTTAAATTTGTCAACTTAATATTGTAAATATTTTTTTAAAAATAACATATGTGAATTATCGTTGCCGGATATTTAACGATAGCAGGTGCATAGCAAAGAGTGTTAATTTGTCAGTTTCAATTAACACAAGTTCTATGCATTCTGGTAAGAGTCAAATATCTTAAATTTGAATTCACTAATAGGATTTGGTCGATTTATGTAATGAATATAAATATAATTTGTTGCTAGATTTCCGATCATAAGCCAGATATTTGCTGATATTTCACTTAGGTTGGTTCATACGCATGTTGTGATTGGTTGTTAAGAGTATGAATTAAATAGTCAATATTATAAATTTACAGCTTGTTGTCTAGATGCAACAATATTTCAATGCGTGCATTAATAAGGACTACAGTCTCCTGTCAATACTTAACCAAACTATTTAATATACGCTTAACAAACGCTCATTGTTAATATGGCTAAATCAAGTGAGACCCTACACCCACTTATCGTACACTGTCAGAAGTTATTTCCGACAAATATTTTTTTTGTAAAAAATGTAATTAAATTGTCGTCAATGACTTCTTTCCTGGAAATAGATTACACCGATTCTTGAACATGATAATTTTATTTAAACTACATAAGTTGATATCAGTTGCACATCTTATAGTATTTCTTTATTTTAATGGTGTTCATCTTTCACAACACATTTATACAGGCTGATTGATACCAGGAGGTGAAAACTGAAAATTTGTGTTTGAGATTGAATTCTAAACAAAGTCTCAATCTTTTTTTTGTTTTTGAGATATCGTGAACCTTGATATAACTTTGAATGATATAATTTCAAGTTTAACAAAAAACTAATAGTAGGTAACTTGCTCATTTTTAATTTGAAGTGCAGCTTCATAGTTCTCTCTCATAATTGCTCTTCATTGTGAATTTCCTCTGCATAAATTAGTTGTTTTACGTGATCCCAGAAATTAAAATTAAGGTGGGCAAATTCATATTCACGCAACGACTTTCAGAGATACACAAAGTGAGGCCAAAACTGCACATTTGCTATTCTATTTATAGTTCAAGAGCTGGTGACAAAAGAGTGCAATAGTTTTGGAAAGGCTGATACTTTGAGATCGGACTGTATTTTGGCCATAGAAAGCAACTGTAGAGTCAACACCTAACGGTGTCACGTTTGGAAAGGTGTAATCTTAATTAGAACCAAAAAATTGTTTTGGGAAATCTGAAAGTTTATCGGCAGATAGTCAATGCATTAGAAATTCTTAATCAGTCAGACGGCTTAATAGCCGAACGCTTGACGTAATCACAATCACATACCTGTTTAAAAAATTAATTCAATGTAACTGATTTGGAAAAGCTGAAATATATTACATTACTTTATTAAATCCATGAAACAAAGTCAGACACAGTTGTAATAGAACCCACTGAGTCAGCAGCCAATAAAAGTCCCGATAACGCGTGTGCTACTTCTATTGGCTGCTGACTGAGTGGCTTATTATACTAAAAGGTGCCCTTAATAAATATTAGTGTCCGACCGAAACTCGAATTTCAACCGAAACTGAAACCGTAACTGAATATTT
>JARJEC010151425.1:0-10390 GCA_030264575.1 Tachinus sp. AB-2021 | reverse complement strand
TAATTTGTCCTTCAATCGGGTTGAGTAATATAAATTAATTAATACGTCTAAACAATTAGCAATTAATATGTTACGGCAAATTTGTTCGGAATAATCTGATTATTTAAAATTGGCGCACACTGTTGTTTAGTTTGAAATTCTGAAATATTTGCAAAATGTTGATCTCAATAAAATAAAATGTAGCTGAACGAAGTAAAGTTTTGAAAATTTGGCATCAATTTCCAAACTAATTTGTCATTTTAATTTACTACAAACCGAATGAGACAAATATTATTTTGACGTATTAAAATTTTAATATTTTATTTTGTCGCTTAGAAGATTTGCCATGGTCTACATACGCAACAAAGTTAAGCCTTCTGTTTACTGTTTTGGCATATTCTTCACATTGAATTTTTGCCAGCAATATTTTTCAACTAACCTAAACTTTAAGCTGAACAGAAACTCTTAGGAATAATCAACTAGTCCACTGTGTTTTTCTTTTATTAATAAAACTACTTTTTAGTATACTACATTTTACATATATAAACAAAACAACACTATACACATTTTGTAGATTTATTGTTTGTTAAGTAATTTTATTTTGTAAATAAATAAAAATTATGCGCTTTTCCGATTTGTGGGCATTTTTGGTGAATGCGCCGGGCACGCTTTTAAATATGTGTCAACAATTAATGTTCTTCTGTATTTAATAAATATTAAATGTTTATGGCACATTTAGCTAAAAATCAACACAATTAGTCTATAACACAAACAAAGTATTACACATTTATGTTAAATAATAGATGTTTTAATGATAATTAATTTTGCAACAGATATAAAGGTTTCAAAAATATTTAATTGTACTGCGACAATTGTTCCACGACACTGTGGCATCATCAGGCAGATGAATAAAATTTGAAACTATATTATCAATACAAACTTGTGTAATTTCTGTAATTCTGGTTGGTGCTTGAATTAACTTAAAGTCTGATAGGTTATAGGCTTCTACTTCTCGTTCTTCTTTCCAATGTCCAGTTAATAATATTATATGGCAATCTGTATCTTCAATCAGATGTTCTAATTGGGATACACTATTTCCTATAGAATTATTATATTCTGCTTCGGTACTTCTTTTATAGTATTTAATTGTTAATATGATTTAACATTTTTTAACCTTTTGTTCTAGTGACTTAGTATAAGTTGGACATTCATAGCAAAAAGTGTGATGGTTTATATTCAAGGTTTGGTTTATTATTTGTTTTTTGCAGTTCCTTTTTCTTTATGCGTTATGCTTATGATTTCCAAAACATTTTGAACAAATTGTTTGGCCGTGCATTTATTTAGTTTGTTTATGTTTTACAACATTGCTTCTAAGTAAGCCGATGGCTTGTCATAGCGGGGTTTTGATGGGACCAACAGCTTATAAGGTGACTTCCGAACCACCAGTAGATTGAAAGCGGCATTAAAATTGGTCACATTTTTGGGGTTTGAACCCACGACCTCTAACTTGCTAGGCTAGCGCTTTACAACTGAGCTATCCACTATAAATATCTGATTTGTGATTAAATCCTAAACACTTATAACATCGCATGATACAAATATGCTCGTAAACCTTACATTTGTCCCATCCAATATTAATTTTTTCTTCGTGCATACACAACAAATATAAAATAAAATTGAACAAAATCCAAAATATCTAAAATGAAAATATTTACCAGTTCAATAGGTTCATAATTGTATCAAACAAAGCGCACGTTAATACACTCCATAACAAAACAACCATTTTATAATGCAAATATAAATAAAAATCAATTGAATCCAAGTAATACAATTGGCAAAAATATGCAGCAGCAATAAATTTGCCAACCAAAGACAAAATTCATCGCAAATATCGCACAAGGCATTATTAAAACGAATCAAATTGTCAATCATACCGTATCCTTGGCATACCAACAAATTAAGTTCAGAATTGAGTCGCAGATACTTGTTCAATAGAGACTTTAGGAAAAAATACATAAAAATGCTTATCAGAAAAATAAGGCAAAGCTGTAGGTGATTATAAATGAAAACCATTTTAAATATAAAAGTTCTCCCGACCAATTCGTTTGCAATCAATTCCATGAAAATTAAATGCAATATCATTAAAATTAATTGATTTTATTATATTTTAAAATGCAATCTGTAATATATTTGCATTATTGCAATTATATTATAGGTTGGAAATCCAATTCCTATCTACCCATAAATATGTATGGATAAACGACATTTTCCGAGTCGACCACGAAAGCAACCTGTACGTTTAAACTATTTTAGTTTTAAATAAACAAATGTAATTCTGATTTAAAGGGGAATGAGTGTAATATATTTGCATTATTACAATTATATTATGTATTATGTAGCGACATGACAGCGTATTGTGTCATGCGCAATAAGAACCGTGTTTGTACCTACTTAGGGAAATGACTAAATCAGTTTAGGTTGAAACGTCTTTGACTCCACATGGGTTCCCAGTACACTACAAGTGGCGACGAGGATATAAATTGGGAAGATCCAAATTGATCGGGAATGGCGTTGCAACCAGGTCAAGCCAAAAAAGTGGTGGGCCTTTTACGTGAGGTTGATCCGCAAGTATCGGAGTGGTGTCCATTTAAACCGCAGATGGAGAATTACTTTATCGCAAATGATAAAATAGAGAGCTATATTGCACAATTTATTAAATGAATAGACTTATAAATTAATATACAATCTATGTATACCAGAAGCAGCAGAAGGTAAATGATATATGGGTCCATCCATTTTTGCGGGAAGATATAGTTTTTATAATTGCGCAAAAATGTGCATGAAAGTCCACGAGAATATTGTGCAAGGCTACGCAGATTAACCGCAAACTGTGAATTTGGAAACACAGAAATAAATGGTATACTACTAGATTTTTTCATCATTGGATACAATAGAGAAAAAATTACCACTTTGGAGAAAGTGGTGAATATTGCATGCTCCAAGATGGCGGCGCAGCAGATTTCCGAACCGATGGTAAAGAACGAAAAATTTACATTTGTCACTTGCTATTATTAATCCTGCTTCTTGTAACCTAGTCAATACTTTTTCTAATGTTTCTAAATGTTGCTTATCATCTCTACCCACTATATAATATATCATCTATAAGTACTACACAATTACGTATATCTGCTAATAAGGCTTCCATTTTCTTTTGAAAAATGGCCGGAGCAGATTTAATCCCGAAAGGAAGTCGATTATATTGATATAGTCCTTTGTGATATTGTTTACATTTGTTTTGGTTCCTCGTCAACTTTTAATTGCTGATACGCTTGTGACAAATCCAATTTTGTAAATACGGCAAACCCCTCAAGATTTGCAAACAAATCCTCAATTTTGGTAACGGATAATATTTGGCCTCTAAGGCTGGATTCACTGTAACCTTATAGTTTACAAATACTAACTGAACCATCTTTCTTTAAAGGAGGCACAATTGGCGTTCCCCAGCAGCTATATTTCACTGGTGTAATTATTTGTAATTTGTCTAGCCTATTTAATTCAGCCTCAACTAAATTTTTCATTACATATGCAAACGGCCTTGCCCTAAAAAAATTCGGATTTGATCTGGTCTGCTCACCTTAATTTTACAGTCGTTTTATTAAATTTTCCCAATCTATCTGAAAATAATTTCTTACATTTGTTTATAATATGCGATTTATTTAAAACCGTTACCGCAAATAATTCATTTAAATTGATTTCAAATACATTTAAAAAATCTCTACCTAATATTAAGGTCATGGCCATAAATATTTAAATTCTTCTTTTTATTTTTAGATTTAGATTTTATTTCCTGCCCATTATAGAAATAAAAACTTCTATCTGGCTGTGTTAACGTATACATTTTTTTTTTATAATCTTCATCAGATATTGCTGAAATAGCTGTGCCTGTATCGAGTTGAAAATTTCAAATGATTGAGTTAACTTAATTTAATGTTTTCTATAACTTTTTTTGTCGGGAATTGCAAATAAATTTATTTATTATTCCCAAAAAGTATGAGAGGTGCCTACCTGCTTATTTTTACGACGTATAGCTAAATGTCCTTGCTTTCCGCATTTGTGGCATAATTTATTTTTGAAAAAACATTTATCACTGCTGTGGTTTTTCCTGCCGCACACCCTGCATTCCATATCCCCTGTTGTTCTAGTTGGTGGCATATTTGAAGACGACCTTGAGTGGCATGAATGCGATTTTTCCACGTTTATCTGCTGTTGCCTGTTGCACTGCCTCAAATCCAGTAACCTGTCCGATAATCTCGTCCTTTACAATCGGTCCGAAAATCTGTTGTGCAGCCATCTTGCAGCATGCAATATTTACCACTTCCTATAACGTGGTAGTTTTTTCTCCTCAAACAGTCTATTTCTTACGGCTCCTTAATTGTATCCAATGATGAAAAAATCTCGTAGTATATACCATTTATTTCTGTGTCTCCAAATTCACAGTTTGTGACTAAGCTGCGGTGCCTTGCACAATATTCTCGTGGACTTTTATGCACATTTTTTGCGCAATTATAAAAACTGTATCTTGCCGCAAAAATGGATTTATGTGGCTTGAAATATATTCCCAATGTATTTATTAAATCCATATATCCTTTACCTTCTGGTGCTTCTGGCATACATAGATTGTATATTAATTTATAAGCCACTTCATTTAATAAATTGAGCAATATGGTTTTTTTTACATTATCGACTATATTATTTGCGATAAAGTAATTCTCCATCCGCTGTTTAAATAGATACTTGCGGAACAAACTCGCGCAAATGGCCCACCACTTCTTTGACTTGATCTGGTTGCGCTGCTTGCAACGTCATTGCCAAGCAATTTGGATCTTCCCAATTTATATCCTCGAAACTTAATTCAATAAATATTTTTGTGGAAAAAACTTAGTAAATTGTTTTATTTTATTTTTTTATATTAAATCCATTAGATGGTTTATTGAAAAAAAAAATTAAATGGAAATGGACAAAAGAATGCCAAAATGCATTTGAAGAAATAAAACAAAGTTTTGGTGCATTGTGATCCCAAATTACCTATTAAATTAATAACGGATGCTAGTGATTGTGGAGTAGGCGCAGTTTTTGTGCATGCAATGGATGATAAGTCAGAAAAACCGATAGCATACATTAAATAAAGCAGAAACTGCTTATTCTCAGATTGAAAAGGGAGGACTTAGTATAATACTTGGTCTTAATAAATTTTAACAATATTTGGAATAAAGTTTGTTTTAGTATCGGACAACAAGCCGTTAGTATATATTTTTAACCCTTCAAAGGGAATTCCAGCTTATGCGGCAAATAGGTTACGCCGATGGGCAATAATACCGAGTAATTTTACAAATGAAATAAAATATACTAAATCAGAAAATATTAAGCCAGATTTCTTATCAAGGGTACCAATAAAAACTTGTAAAAATAACGACGAAACATTCGAGTTTGATTACGAACAGTTTATAAAATCAAACCTGATAATTCCAATAAATTTTGAGAAAATTAAATCGAGCACAGAAATACACGACACGATTTTAAAACAAATAGTTGAGTATGTTAAAAACGGTTGGCCAAATAAAATAATAGATATGAACATGCAGAAATTTAACCCCTATATGAATACAATAACAATTCAAAAAGATTGTTTGTTTTGGAATAATAGAATTATAATTCCTGAAAGTATGCGAATGCATGTATTAATGGAATTACACGCATTCGGGTGTAGTAAAAATGAGAATGTCAGCTAGATCTTATTTTTAGTGGCCTGGGTTAGGAATGGATATAGAGAAAGAAGCAAAAAGTTGTGAGAAATGTTTCATAAATAAAGATAATCCACCTAAAATACCATTGCGGTCTTGGGAGTGGCCAAATAAGCCCTGGTCAAGATTACATGTTGATTATATGGGTGCAATCAGTAATAAATATTTTCTATTTATTGCATATGTTCATTATAAAGGATTGGAAATCTATCCAACCAAATCTATGACTGCAGAAGTTACTTCTAGCTTATTAAGATTTTGTTTTACTAAATTTGGGTTACCGGACACAATAGATAATGCACCAACGTTTACTGCATATGTGTTTGGGGAATTTGTTAAAATGAATGGAGTGAAGCATGTTACTTCACCACCTTATAATCCGGCGTCAAATGGAGCTGCTGACAATAGTATGCGTACTGTAAAGAGAGCGTTAAAAGCGGCAAATGCAAATGCAAATTTAAATTTAATATTAAACAATTTTTTAATCGATTATAGAACAACTCTTTATATTTCTGCGAGAAAGTCTCCTGCCAAAATGCTTCTAAGCAGAGTAATTAAAACACGATCTGATTTAATGTTACCAAATTCTTTGGAGAAAGATGACAAATGTCTTAAATAACAGAATTATGTTGTAACGAAAATGCAAAATTAACAGAAATATTATAGGCATAAAAAAAACTTTAATATAAATGAAATTATATTTATTACAGATTTTCACACCAAAATAATCCTAAATGGGTAAAAGGAAATATTGTAGGGAAGTTAGAGTTTTGTGTATATAAAATAAGGGTAACTAATAAGATTTGTAAAAGGCATATAAACCAAATATTAAAATTTAATGAGGTTGGAAATTCAATTCCTATCAACCTACAAATATGTATGGATAAACAACATTTTTCTAGTCGAGTACGAAAGCAGCTTGTACGTTCAAACTATTCTAGTTTTAAATAAGCAAATGTAATTATGATCTAAAGGGGAAAGAGTGAATATATTTGCATTATTATAATTATATCATAGGTATGTATCATGTAGCGACATGACAGCGTATTGTGTAATGCGCATTAAGAACCGTGTTTGTACCTACTTAGGTAAATGAATAAACCAGTTTAAGTTGAAACGTCTTGGACTCCATATGCGTTCCCAGTACACTACACAATCGGTTTTACTAAAATAATGCAAAATGTTATTAAAACATTTTATTGCTTTCCCATTAAACGAGTGACAAATTGGGAAGACGTTATTCAATGTGGGTACAATGATAGATAAATTGAAGAAAAATAATTCATTATATCGTCTTTATTGGAGTAATCACAGACGAATATCATATTTATTGTAAATAAAAAGAAAAAATGCGATTTTAATTTGTGAAATCGATTCGATTCGAATTTTGGTAATAAAACAAAAATCTTGCACAGTTTTAGAATTGGATTTATATCTAAGTTGCTGGATAACATTTTTTTTAATTGGATATTTTATGCAAACGTTAAGTAATTTATTTTGTACATGCTTTTAGTCTAATCGATGGGGAGGGCTGCAATTTATATTAAATAATGTATTATTGGAAGGCCATCTTCTTAAACTTGCTGTACTCTTATCAATCGCCATGATTGATAAAAGTACGGCAAGTTTAAAAAGGAATTATTTAAATAAAATCTATTACCAATAAAATAAAACCAAGCTTAACCTAATCTAACAACCCATGGGTGCTTCCAACAGTACCTACATAAATTTAAGAAATCTGGCAGTAATGCAAGTTATTACTGTAATCATGTGGACAACACAGATTCTTATGAATGCGAGATGTGGGAAAGGGAACGGAGCATGTTGGTGCTGGCCATTGGCGAGAGAAAATTTAATAGAGGAGATAATGTTAAAATTGGGAGAAAAAAATTTTTATGCACGGGCGAACATAGTATATGTATACATCTCGATATTACAATTAAAACCTGCTTCCTTGAGGTGTTTTATCAAGCGTTCTCATACTGTGGCCCTGATAGTTCTATTGTGCACCTCTGATGTCTTACTCCTATAGCAGTTCTATCTCTTCTATGAAGTTTTTGCCAAGGGATTATCTTTAGTCCTTTTTGGATAAGCATATGCTTGGCAAAATGAACTTTGCACATTGAGTTCTTCGCATTTGAGTCTCTTTGTCTACCAAACATCCGCAGCGTAGTGAATTTTTTGTATACCCAATCTATGCATGTGCTTGTTAAGACTACAGCGTCCAGTCCTGCGAGTCTTTGGTTTTTTGACTCTTATACGATACTTTTTTTAGTATTCTATGTTGGTTCTGTTCTAATCTTAAGTGATTTGTTACCTGGCAGCTTTTCCGCAACTTATTTTGTTACTTTGCAAGTTTGCGTTGGGTTATTCTTTTCCGGTCTCGCGTGGAATCTTATAATCTGGTCTAATAAATGATCCAATAGTTTATTTTTTGGTTAGCTGATCGGTCTTATGGTTCTCTTCTATGTTTTTTGGTATCCAGACCAGGCGTACCTAGTTGTTTGTGCCCAGCGCCTTAAAACCGTCTAAGTAATGAAAAACCAGTTTGGATTTTATTGTAATGCTGCTTTGCTGCCTGATATGATGATAACCTGTCTGTTGAATTGAATTCTCTCTGTCAAGTGCACCACTCCATGGCTGCCACTTTTGCTTTGTAAACTGAGACATATTTGCTCAGTTTGCTCTGCTTGCCTTTATAATGAGTTTTTCATTAAGAGCGACGCATTTTGTTTTTGGCATTTCTCGAACAGGAGCAAAGTCGGTTCCGCAATTCTGTCTCATTTTGAAACGTCGGTATATGTCATTTTATTATAGAGAGATAGATACACGGTTCAACGACGTTTGCAAATTATTCAACATTTGATGACGACTTTCACACGAAAATCATCTTTTCGGACTGAGCTAACATAAATGTGTAATATTTTGTTTGTGTTATAGAGTTGTTGTATTGATTTTTAGCTAAATGTACCATAAACATTTAATATTTATTAAATGACTGAACAACATTAATTGTTGATACGTATTTAAAAATCGTACCCGGCGCATCCAACAAATTTTTATATTATTTTATTATTTATTTACAAAATAAAATTACTCAACGAACATTAACATTTTAGGCCTATCTCGGACAGGAATCACTCGCTCAGGCTTACTTCTGGCTCGATGGTTTTGTCAACAAGCAAAGTTGTCGCATATGGTCGAGTGAGCAGCCTGAAGTGTTGCACGCGTCACGCCTTTATTCGAAAAATTAACTGTTTGGTGCGGTTTTCATGCTGGCGGCGTTATCGGCTCATTATTATTTTTTTATGAAAACGATGCATCAACAACCGTCAACAACGATCGCTACAGAGCTATGATACTGCAGTATTTTTGGGAACCAAATCGATGTTATGGACTAGGACGATATGTTCCAATAGGAACATACAGCGTATGACACAATCGAATTATTGAAGACCAAGTTCGGCGAGCGAGTTATCTCATGATCGCAAATGGCCTCCTTGTTCATGCGACTTAACCCCATTTAGACTTTTTTCTTTGGGGTTACATTAAATTGCTGGTCTATGCCAACAAGCCAGAAACGTTAGAAAAGCTGCTGGCCAACATCGAACTATTTCCGCTGATTTGTGTAGTTGAGTCATGGAAAATTAGGTATTCACTCATGCCAGCGCTTCCACGGCGGACATTTGAACGATGTCTTATTCCATAAATAATGGCATTGAATGTACTTTAATTTGATATCAAAATCATTTCCATAACCAACCCACAAGTCTTTTAATTGAACACACAAAATGGGTCGAGCTTAGTGAAAAACCCTATACATTCCATCTCTGGTGCAAATTTGGTTTTTTCCTCCATTTGTGTACTAGATGTTTCCTTGCTCTGTGCCCGGCTATTTTCTTTTGCATACCACATCTTAGGTTCTCTAAGTGAAAATGCGATAACATTTTATAACCTAATCTGACCTAACCTAACATAACCTTTTATAACCTAATCTAACCTAACCTAACATAACCCAACCTAACCTAACACAACCTAACCTAACCTAACCCAACCTAACTTAACCTAACCTAACCTAACCTAACCTTTTATAGTCTGATTTCTTCATTAGAGTTGTTTCCTCGTGCATCACGTTGCTTATACTGTGAGTCCCAAGATTAGAAACGTGCTTGTTTACCTGTAGTCATGCCTGGGGCATCACGACTAGGTAAAGTGGCGGTAGGGCGAGTAGTGCTTCTATGGCAGCTGTGGGCGTCGTTCTTAATGCTCCCTAGCATAGTAGCTATTCTACATACTATAGTACATAGTCCTTAGTGTTGTTTTTTGACCCCGTTCAATTCCTCCGTTTGTGACGATGGGTCTAATTGGCTGGTAGAGTGGCAGCTTTCATAATTTATTCTACAATAACCTATGGCATACAAGTTTTTAGCAATGCTTCAACATCTCATCGAGTTTGTTGTTCTGCAAAAAAGAGCACTAAGAGCTACATTAACTCTAAAAGTTAATGAATCTTGTAAAGACTACTTCAAACAATATAACCTGCTAACATTTCCATCAGCTTTTGTGTTTTTATATGTAACCAAAAAACAAATACAGTAAATTTGCATTCT
>JARJEC010151360.1:0-17109 GCA_030264575.1 Tachinus sp. AB-2021 | reverse complement strand
TATATATATATATAATATATTTTACTAATTGATATTATATTTCTTATCCTATCAAGTTTTAATTATTTTTTTTATAATTTCACTAAAAAACATATTTTGTGCGAGACTGACTCACGTTTCAAATAATACGACACGACAGGTGGTAGGTTAATAATATTAATTGTTAGTGTCAGATAGATAAACCCACATCAATTTATAGAAATCAGTTAAATTAATTTTGATACACATTTAATAACTTATAAGCCTACCCCGGTGACGTTCTTAGTTCGAATCCTGCGACTAATAAATCTTTTATAAAAATTGTAATAAAAGTTTTACTTCTGCTGTGTGGTCCAAATACACTTACTTTTTATTTTATTTTATTTTATTCTTTTTAATTATCTCAATTAAAAATTTATTTATATTTTGATGAAAATGGGTATTATATAACATAATTATATATTAAGGCTTGACGTAGCACGGGTCTAAATTTTTCTCGTTTAGTCGTTTTTGACTCTCGGGGCTGAAACGATTGTGTATTTATTAGTTAAAATTAAGAAAATTGCTTTTGTATTCATATGAATAAAGGTTTAAACTATTCTTTTATCAAATTAGTTTTTTTTAGTTATGATTTTTTCCTTGCAATCGACATTTAAAAAAACATATTTTATATTGATGTTTAGACATAAACAATAGTACACAAGATAATCAAAAACCTAATCCGATAGACGAATATATTGTTCTGTTCTAAACAATTCTCCCTAAACAAATATGAAATTAATTAAAATAGAAACTCACAATCATTTGCGAGCTACACTTCTATTGGCAGCAATTTATTGTGTTTTTACTGCCGTAAAGTATTGCCATCCGTATGAATTCGTTCAGAGCGTGTCCTAAAACACTTCACGTATTCGGGAATATTTAAATCTTTTTACGCACAGTGGCCCCGTAGATTATGCTTCTTGGCACCTTGCCCCTTAATAAACATATTTTTAAAATTTATAATTGAACTTCTTAAAAGCAGTTTGATAACGACTAAATAAATAAGAACGTAAAGAAAATGGAGTTTTTATATGTGATTGTGTAACTGTTTCAAGTATGTGCTTAAAAGCAATAAAATTAATTAGTTATTGTGTGCGGCCGGTAAAATATTTTTGTAAAAATATACAAAAGAATTTAGTTTAGAAAACGATTATTTATCAGGTTTTCAACCGGCATACCATTTTACCAGTGTTTAATGCTCTGTCCCGTTTGTTATTTTCTCTCTTTCTCGTACTTTAAAAGTGTCAAACACGTGTTACTAGCTATTATGGCAACCATAAAACACAGAATATTTGTTTCCTATTGATACGCATTTCTTAAAAACATAAATTAATCTAGTCATCATCAGGTAGCCCATTTGAGTGGACCGATGCTATGGCAAATTTATGGAACCGATTTAGCATTAGTATTAAATTTAGATTTAATATTAGGAAGTTAAACACTAGAGTAGTCATATACCCATTTATGGAAATTTGGCATTGGCCGTAGTTTTAAGATTTGGCCTTGAAAGTTTGTAATAATGAACTTCTGTGGCTAAATCCTTAAATTCTGTAGTAATATGTATACGTTATGTGAGCGAGCAGCTGGAGAAGCTATTAACGTGAAAAGCTACGTTCGATAACGATTCGGCGAAGAGTTGTGTTATGGTCTTATGGCGTCGGTTTATGTGTACCTACACCATAATAAATAAACATGTAAATGCTGTTAAAATAAATATCGTCCATTTGCAAACGGCTAAAGTGCATTTGGTGTAAAAAATATGTAGGATGCAGGATAAACGAACGCGGCTACATCCCAAACAAGCGTCCGTTCACACACGCATGCGTAAATCCTTAAATTTATATTTAAATTCTTTGCATAAATTTATCACGCTTAATCGGTTGGATAAATTCAGACGCCCTTAATACTGTTAGTGCAAACCATAAGTCAAGTCTAAACCATTGTTTAAATGATAAATACTGTTTCGAGTTTTATAAACAAAGTAATAAACACGAATACGTTGATAAAGCATACAAATTTGTTACTAATGTTATAATAAATGAGGCATACCTGATTTTTAGAAAATTTCGTTAAGATATAAGTTTTTATCAAAGTTTTACCATTAATAAAAACCATTAATAAAAATCTGTAAAAAATATATCCGAATAAGTTTTTATGAATTATTTGTTTAAATTTTTTTCATTTTTTTTAAATTATTTTATTATTGGTACTTAAAGATCTTGAATTTTTATATGCTAGTTGGGTGGGTAAGCCTAAAGGAGTGCTACACAATTACTCAAAATTAATTAAAACTGTTTTCAATAGATTCAAAAATGCATAGAAAAATGAAGAAATAATTGCTGGAAAACGCCCCGTGCTAATATTATTAAATTTGTCAAATTACTGCCTGATGTTTACTTTATTAAGTACACAAGAGGGTTTCAAATTCATTAGCATTATTCGGAAGAGATTGGATAGGTAATTGAGTAATTTCTCTACCTGCTCGTAACTCTAGACGGCTTTATTATATAATATTTTAATAACAATTTGGACATTATATTTATAATTTGTACAATAATAATGAAGAAACTAATTTAATTTATAATAATAGCATTATTGAAATATTATTATTTAATCCATGTAATCATATTTTATTTAAATAAGATTATATAACAATTTAAAATTAAATCTAATATCTGCAATTCATTTATTATTAAAATATCGTTATATAATCGATTAAAAATTAGAAGTTCGGTCATGCGATCAACTAATATTTTAATTGAATGCACAATTCAATTTAAATTTACTAGTATTCCCATGGGGTACCAAACCTTGCCACATTTATTACGTTCTAATAAAAAAACATTAATTACAATAATTATTAATAAATTATATCAATAAGAATAGAGAAATTTAGAAAAAATATGTTATTAGATTAAAGTGATATGAATAATACTTCAAAGTTTTAATAATACTATAGCTAATTAAATTATGTGTATTATAACTGTGTATTGGTATTGATTAATATAGTTAACAAACATACAATTTTAAAAAAGAAAAAATTGTATCAGCTGAATAACATTTCTCGGAAACGAATTGAAAATTATATATTATAAATTCTATGAATAATGCTGAAAATTATAGTGGTTTTACATCGACTCATCCAACAAGTAGGCCGATCGATAGTATTAAAAGGTTGATAGATTCAACAACTTTCAAATCCTCTCAATAAATCGAACCTGGCACCTTTCATGTAGTAAGCTTACTTTTATAATTGAGCTATTTCACCCTAAGTAATAATAACAACAGTTGTTAGATAAACTAGTAAATTTAAATTGAATTGTGCATTGAATTAAAATATTATTTCTTCACTTGACTGAGTATCTAATGGGAGTGAGATGTCATTGTCACGTCAATCGGCTAATATAAGGGACTCCCCTATTTTAAAAGATTAGAATGAAAATGATTGAGTACACATAAAAGAATATTTTCATCTGACTGCACAATATTCAAATTAAAACAGAAGTAAATAGGGTTAAAGGGCATAGGTTCTTATGTGTGATACAAATTTAAATTCGTCCTACGCTAAATTCTTTGAAATATTTTAATTCCACCTTTGAGCACACGAGTCGGTACTTATTAGGGTAAACATTTATTAAACCGTTACAACTAGTATTAACTTGACAAACATGTCTGAGTTATGGGCAGTGCCTTTTTAAGCTTCTCCGTGTATAAAAAACGCAGTCATTTAAGTAAAACGATTTTACATAAACACTCTTTTACCTAAGAAAAATATTTACAATCCAATTATGACCTCATTCACAACAAGGGCCAATATTTATAAGGGAATATTTAAATTAATATTCCAAGCACATGCACAACTTATACAAGGGTCTCCCGAAAATAATTTACATAAAATAATAGTTCCATACTCCAATAGTTTTTCCTGTTTAATTTAGTTTGTGGCTACTTCAACCCGAAAATGTATTCAACTGCGGACACGGCGTGTAATTTAAATTTTAGGAGAAAATGTTTCGGCAAATACAAATAAAACGGGAAAATCAACACAAGGCTACAATCTAAAACTAGAATAACTTATTGGACAATATTTTGCTTAAATATTTTTAAATTAAATAATTTATTATATTATTTAATGTATTATTTATTCTGCAGAGAAATAAATAAAAATAATTATTAATAATTTATACATTATTTATTTAAATGTCAACGCGCGAAGACATTTCAAAATGTTGATTTTTCAAACGTCCTTTAATTTATTAGTTATGGGAAATAAACGGCAATAGGACTTCTATTATTTTTATTTTTAATAGACCATAATTTAGTTGAAATACGGCAAACGTTTCGGGTCGTTGGACTTGTTCTTTGATTAATCTTATAATGTTACATTGCACATACTTTTCATATGTGCATCAGTTTCCTCTCAACACTATTTGAAAATTTAAACAAAATAACCTGCTCTGTAATACTACGTTTAAATGTTTGTATGGCAGTAATGTAGCTTTGCTTTTTTCAATTTCTTTGGAAACGTAGTTTAAGATTTTTTTTATAAATTAATAATGGATGCTCCTCCCTATTATACTGTTTACTGTTTTAATTATAGCACACAATTTCAATACCGCTCAAATAAAAAAAACGCATTTTTCAAAACGTACGCCGTTTAATTTATTTAACCGTATAACATATTGTACAGAAAGAAGTATTTGGAAAAAATGTAATTTAGTTGTCACACTGTGAAATATTTCAATAGACAAGGCAATAAATATAGCTGATAGCTGATTAGTTTCTAAAAGTTTAAACAATTTTAAAAGAATTCTGTAATAATGAATAATTATTGTAAAATGTAGAATAAGAATTCTCAAAATACCGCATCTGCGAAAATATATATAATCTTTTAGTCAGACTGTATTGGAATATTGGCATCGCCAATTAATTTAAATTAGTATACCGTAGTACGTTCTCAAGAGATTGGTATTTTCAGCACAATATTGAAAAAAACAAAATGCTGATCACGCTTAATACACAAGCAACAATAATGCATCTTAAAAAGTGATTTCTCAAGCGTGGCACGTCTACATTCTAAATACAAAACTATAAAATGTAAATCCGGTTCTGTAGACAAGTCACTGGATTAGAAAAAAAAGCCATTGAGAACTTTTGCACAAGGAAATGGGAAATTACAGCAGAGATCTTAACGTTCTGTTACGTGTCTGGTTAATATTTTGAACGTATACGGAAATGTAGAGAAATGTTAAGAAGTGTTGAAAAGTGTTGAGAAATGTTAAAAAATAAGAAGAAATATTGAGAAATATTGATAAATGTTAAGAAATATTGAGAAAAGTTAAGAAATGTTGTGAGATATTAAGAAATGTTGAAAAATGTTAACAAACGTTGAGATATGTTGGAAAATGTTGAGAAATGTTGAGAAATATTGAGAAATGTTGAGAAATATTGGAAAATAAAATATTAAGAAATGTTGAGAAATGCAGAGAAATTTGCATTATTTGCTGATTAGACGTTATTTGTGTTGATGTCATGATTATGCAATAATCTTTACTTTTTATAAACAAATAATAACTATTTTCAAATAACGAATCAAATTTGTAGTACATTTACATCAACTTGTAAAATATAATGATAAATTAAAAAAAAACAAGCTAATTAAGAGAGCATGTAATAAATTTCTAGTTCTAATTAGCATTACACAATGTTTAACGCAAAATGTAAATTAACCTTCTCTGGTCAACAGCTTAGTTATTAGGATTAATTATTAGAACAGTGTGCTTAGCTTTGAAATTGGTTTAAGTTCTTGCTGTCAAATTATGCGAAACAATTTCTGATGTGGATTAGAAAGTCTCAAGTGAACTTCGGTTAATAATGATAATGATTTCATACTAATAATAATGATGCATGTTTAATAAGTATATTATTACATTAATAATGAAGCAGATAAAAGAAGCAAAAAATTAATAATATAACTAGAGATGTTTAGTATTAATAAATTTCTTTTATAGTTTTAAAACTTACTTTATATATTAACTACTTTAAACTTATGATTTTGAAGTAAAAATAATTACAATAACGTATTAACTTTTTATACTCCAATAGTTACCACGTCCTAAATTTTTATTTTTAATATAAAAATATATATTGCATTAAAAAGAACTTTATTTTATACTTTCCATATATCTTGAAACTAAGAAGATTTATCTAAATTTTATTCAATACAGGCTTGCATCAAATCACACGTTAAATAAGCGTTTAATGCTTACATTGTTGAGTGCAGTCATCTTGAATCGTAGATGCGACGTATAAATAAGCCCTTTGAAAACAAAAGAGGGGCAATGAAAAGATCTTGTTCAAGGAGGAAATTAGATATAAATGTAAAGAAAGCATGAGAATGTAAATGGAATATAAAAACAAAGAAGCACATAAAATGTGAATGGATTAGGAAATAGGAATTGAGCCATAATTTGTTCAGTACGTATTATGTAACTACATTGTCCCTTTATTTTCTGCCCCTTTGAAAACATTATTTCTCCTAAACAATTGTGACTAGCATTTTTATTTTAAATAATAGAAGTTATATTTATCCGTATTGTAAAAATAAAAAACAAACTCATCTTTTATTATATCTCTTTTCAATTATATTATATTGTCATTAAAGTACTTTAACTTTAAATTGCTGCAGATTCGTTTTTATTCATAAATGTTAATATCTTGCTTTAATTAAGTTTATTATTGTTTCATATTTTTACTTTATGTGAATCCTGTTCTTTGTTTCAATTTTAAATAAAGCTCATTTTAATTGTGTATGTCGCATATTCATTGGTTTCGAGAAAACATGCGTAGGCGTCATTATAAAACAAGCTGATTGCGTAAATTATATATTTGAATAACAGGACTTGTCAGGAAAAACTCTAAATGGCCGTACAAAAAATTATTTGCTGCAGGTTGAAGTACAGGTGTTAAGCTTTTGTTTTTATTTTTTGTTAAGAAAACCTACTTATATTTTTAATCACTATAAACTACAAAAAATGAAATCAGCTATTAAAAAAACACATCGATAACAAAAACAAAAATGAAAAATCTGCAGAAGTATAATTAAAAATCTATTTAATTGCTTTTTGAACGCACTGTATACGAAGTGTCCCTTGTACGGCACCCCAGTAGGTATAAATAATAAACTTATTTTTTTTAGTTGAAATTTTATCTTAAGTGGTTCAGCCTTACTTGAAGAAATAGAAACTGATTTATGTCATATGTATTGAAAGCCGTATATGACGTGGCTTAAAACGGTAAGTCTTTTTAGCGTACCGCGTCTCCCATAAATACGTTATTAAATAATAATTTTTATTCTTTTTTGTAGAGACTTTAATTTCAAAAAAATTAAACATTGTTGGGTAGGATATAGCGGCTTAAATTGGCGGTGTCTTCAATTGCACAGCGTTATACGCTTAAGTACAAGCGTAATAAATTATTAGTTTTTTATACCCTCTTACAATACAAATTTGTACTGGCAAGGTTACAACTGGGCATAAAACAAACCAAGGTAAGAAAGTTTTGACAAATTTATTAATGCTATTTCTTTTAGGTCAAAACATTACTATGGACTATTTATTTCTACTCTATCAGGTGCAACTTTTGGTCTCGACCTAAAGAAATAAGTAGAAAAATAGACGTGTATACTACCTGAGTTGATAGCCAATAAAGAGCAAACACATTTTTCAAAGACGCAAAAGTATGAAACAAAGAAAAAAGTATGTGGTATTTAATGATGTTAAATATTTAAGGACGTAGTTTAGTAGTTTTGACAATACACACAAAATCAGAGAATTTACGTCCAAATAGAAAATAATAAAAATAACCATAAAAGCCATAATTTGTCACCCACTTGTCAAAATGTATCATCTAATTTGCAATCAACACACAAAAACTGTTTCCAACTGTACCTGCAGGCTTGATATATTGCTACTTACAAGTAATCAAGTAGAAACAGTAAATCAACGCCTCAGATACTACAACCAGGAACACGGCATAAATAAGTAAAGATCACTATTATAGAGATATAATATCGATCTTAATAGAGATATAGATCTTAATCACTGGTTGTAACAAGGATTGTGTAAAACCTGGGTACCAAGGAGAAACAGTAGCGTTAATGAGTATGTTCCATAAAACCGATCAAATTCATTGGGTTGATTTTAGTAATTAGCAAAAGTATAAAATTAAATTTACCTTTGGTGGATCAGATAATTTTTGGCTTCTTAAAAAGGTAAGAATCCAAAAAAATAACTTGTTTCTTCTTTTATAAAAACTTTTTTTCTGGGAAGTATCTTTATTAAACTGATGTAGGTTTATCTATCATGTCGTTAAAGCTTGCAAATTTTAAGTTCGTTGAACACATCCAATCGATCAATCAAAACAGGTAGAAATGTATGTGTTTGTAAAATATTTATGTGTACACAAAAGTTAAAAAAATTAAGTATGTTTGGGATTTACAGAGAATTTGTTTTACCACTAGTACTTTTCATGCTTGTCATTGTTAATTATTGTTTTATATGTTTTAATATTTAATTTCAACGATGTAAAAGTCATGCTTTCTCTACCAGAACGGATCTGCTTAATATAGTGTTATGGAATTGAAAAATTATTTTTTATCTACTTCTGCTGACAATTAAATTTGAAATTTCGAAAGTATTGGAACATTATAAGTATTGGACTCCAGTGTATACTGACTGGTTGGAACATTTTTCACTACAACAAATGTACACAAAACAAAAACTAAAAATAATGATAAAGATAAAGCAAATACTGTTAGTAATGCTTCAGTACTTGAACAACTCACACTGTCACTAAGGAAGCGGTTCGAACAGACTAGTCAATCACGTCTGCAACGCGTTTTTGAAGAAATAAGTAAAACAAAGTAAAGTTAAAATTTTTTATACATTTTAAAAAGTGGTTCTAAAGTGTAAAGGTTGGAATTTTGTCTAATTTTGGGTAAAACAATTTTACAGGATTTAAATTTTATATATATATATATATATCTTAATAATATTATTAAAAAGCGTATATTTGATGTACCATTTCTTATCATTGTTAAGTAATTTTACCATGTTTATAAATAGAAAACTTAACCAGCATTTTCCTTAAATATTTAAAATAAGTTATTGCAAAGTTATTTACAAAGCAATATTAATATATTTTCAACACAAACTTTATCTTTATCTGACTTTGCTTATATCTAAATGGCTAAAAGAGTTTCAAGAAAGTAAATAGTGCTCGTCCGATTTCGTAGCAGCCGAGATATCCAGACTTTTGAGACCGAATAATTTAAATAGTATGCTAACTAAAGGTTTCTAAAAATTACAAAAGTATTAAGTATTAAAATTGCTTAAAAGTTACTATCAACTATATTTTTCTTAAAGAGCTAAAAACAGTATTTACATTATTTTGAAGTATATTTAAAAATATTCAGATAAAGAGGACAACTTAATGAATAATATTTATGTTTGTAATGATTTTTTTGTATCCCATTGAATATTGTTTTCTCTTTTAATTATCTGAATGAATTAACATTTATAACAAATTTTGTTCATATTTTTATACTATACTTATAACATAATTTAACATTATGAGTAACTTTTTTTATAATTTTTTTCTCATATTGAATAGAAAAAACACATTTTACCTAAAGAATAAATAAATATCCAAGACATACTTAACTTTCCAAAACTCCAATGACAAAATTTCATTTGGGGACACTGTATACAGAGCGGTTTATAAAAATCGGCCAGAGCTGTAACTTTCTTATTTATTATCCGATTTTTAAAAACAAAAAGCTGTTTTTAATGGCATCATAAGGCTATCTTTTGATAAGAAATAAATATTTTAATTGTCATAGCAACAACCGAGCGTTTGTCCACTTATTTTTTTTAATGATTTATTAAATTGAGTCTAATTTTTATAGTATTGCATAATAAAAAATTGTTTAAAAAAATTAAATTTCTTGTCACAAATACGTAAACTTCATTTATTTTTAAAGATAGAGCCATGTGTGAATAAATGCAACTTCCAGCATTTTAAAAAGAGGCTAACTATGCATTGAATAAAATGGTGGTCAGTTTGAACGACAGTTATAACAAGTATTTTTATATTCATTTAATTTTTCTAAAAGCAATACAATTATTTTATTTTTATTTCAATTTTGCTAATGCAATCCTATAAAAATTATACACAAATATAAAGAGGAAAGCTTAATATATGTTTAAATAGACAATATTTTATAACTGCGCCAAAAAAAACAAAATAAAACCTGCGTTTATAGTTGACACAAATAATAGAGAAGTAAAAACAAATAATTTGCGAGCCTGCATTATAGTAAGTAAAAGTGTGGTAAAATAAACTACAATAACAGTATAAATTTTATTACATTTTTACATGGTTCAATGTGGCAATAACTAAGTTCACATTGTTTTCTGTATACCATTGTTTTTCTTTGAGGAAACATATAACAAATTGTTATTTTAAAATCATTTTGTAATTTGTTATTATATCAATTATTAGTTATTTTATCTATATGCTTGTTGTTGTTGACGTCACATTTCCGCAATTTATCCATACTCCTTCAATAATATCTGTTTTGAGTTTAAAACGAAATGTCTCTCCCTTGTCAACACGCTTGTCAGATTTCATTACTTTTATGAGACAAAAGAATCATTCGGATCTGCAAACATATCTGTTTTGTTCGGATTTATATTTTTTGTATATTTTTATAAACTTTATATAAATCGCTGAGTATTTTTGTACTTATTGATTATGTATCAAAAATAAATCCTTTATGCTTTAAAAATAAAACAAACAAACAGATTTTTATACAGAAATGTAATTTAAATTGCAAACATTTTTTACTTGTCGTTCAACTATGTTACAAATTTTTTTAAATTTATTTATCCATTTTAAATTTCAAATAGTTTTGTCGAAAATTTGTTTGCTTATTATGGCGAAGGAGCCGGGCACCTACAAATTAATTTTATTATTATGAAATATATATTTTTTTAATTTTAATTTTATACGTACCATTTCTTTTGCATGTATAAAAATTACATAAACTTCGTATTTTGACCAGATTTAAAAAGGTCTAATTAATTTTTTTACTAAATACACATTCTTAGAATATATATAATATATTAAATTATTAATAATAAAATAAATAAATAATAAAACTCTTATAATATATTAATAATATTTTTTATAATATTTTAAATATTACATATTTTCTATTTATGTTAAAACGTACACACAAAACATATTGCTGTACATTATTGTTGAACAAATAAGAGAATAGAAAATATACACACTAACTTTTTTACTTATAATAGTCAATAAAATTTGTTAACTATTTAATCAAGATTGTGGCTATCATTTCACAAGTAACAAATAAAGCAACAACAATAATTTATGATTTTCAGAGGTTTCAGTTTGCACAAAACCTAATATTTTTCAATCTAAAACTGATAACTTCATCAATAGCTTGAAAATGTAAAATTTCCATTTTAAATTATATTAAGTACCAAAAATATATACAATACTAATACCCTTTTAAAGAATCAACCTATATCTAACATTAACATTTTTGTAAATAATTTAAAGACAATGTGGTTGTGTTCTTTAAATTCAGTTTTGGACGAGAAATTGTATGCTTGGTCTTTTTATTGAGATGCTAACAGAACTAAACGTGGGATTATTGAATTATCGACATGTAGAGAAATTTTAGCTTTGATTAAAAATTTTAAGAATTTTTTACCTTTTAGATTAATATTCATACGGCCATATGAATGTGATGTGCATTGGAGTCAAATGTTATTCGTAATTTCAATAGTTTTTATCCCGTTAATTATTGAGTAAGGTAAGAAGGTTTTGAGATTTATCTTCATCTTGTTTTGATTCCCTGATATGACCATCTTGGTTCTCACTAGATTTTTAAAACATGTGACACATAATAATGACGCGATTACTATATATTTAATTAAACATGTAAAAAATTGCATACAAGTTTTGCTATAAATAGGATGAGAATTTTTCTTTGGATCTAGAGTTTCTGGACATGGGATATTTGACTATACTATTTTGTGTAATTGTATTAAAAGGTAATTGCAATTAAACAAATATATTTTGATAACTATTTAACGGGTTTCTTGATTTCAGCGGAAACCCAAGTACCCAGGTAATTGCTCTTCTTGGGTTTGGCAGTTCTTTTAGATCAATAACGTAAAGTTTTTTGCTTGCCAGACAATGTGCTCATCAGCCACTGTTTAGTTGGCTCGACTGCAAACATTTTCTTTAGAAATTCTATTTCGTAGGTGCATCCCGAGATTCATGTTGTGTTTTGCGTCCTTGTCATTGAAGTCAATTTAATAACCTTAATTTTCTTATCATCCGTATCATTACTTTAATCAAAATTCATTTGTAATAATCTGACAGAAATTGACCTATTTAAATATATTCAATAAAAAAACAGAGTGCTGCATAAAAATAGAAGCGTTAAATTGTATTATGTAAATGTGGTGTAAATGCACTTTTCTTGTATATTTTTTTACTACTTTTTGTTTAAAAACATCATTTTATATCGTCAGTAAAAACCCATTTGTCTGGCTAATATTGTAAAATATTAAATCTGAAAGTATTGTAGTATGTAGAAGTTTTACAAAAATACAGAATATATGATAATGTTAATTAAAAAACTAGGAAACAAGAAATACTTAATGGTTTACTATAAACAAAAGTAAGACAAAGTATACAGGTGTAGCCAATAATTATACATTTGTACAAGTATGTGTCTACAGAAAAATACTGGAGGATTTAAAAAGGTATAAGTTTGGTATTGAGCTGATAGAATGTTGGAAACGGTAAAACTTTTTACACGTTTTTAATCAACAAGTTAAATGTATTGTGTAACTACAAAAAAATGTTTGCAGTATATTTCTTTAGATGTACAAAGCACCCTGTATAAGTTACATATTATAGTGCAATGATGTGCAAATGCGGACCTGAGAGTTGCATATGGCTTATGGCAACTGGTACGTAAATTAAAATATCCAAACTTAAAGATTTTCTGCACAACATAAAGTTGCGATTCTTTCTAGTTTACAATGAAATTTGTAGAGTCCAGACATCCTCAATTAATGTATCCACGTGTAGTTCTTTATACATTATTAAAAGACCTGATTGCGGCTCTGTTTGCCCGCATGTGTGACCACCCCTGTTATAGTGCGCCACGTAATAGGTGGGATACCCAATAAACAATGCAAAAGAATTTGAGACCGAGAGACTATTGGTAAGCTTGCTTGAACTCAAGATTTCTACCGTAAATGCAATTATTTAGAAACTGATGAAACATAACGTTTGATATAAAGCACGTACTTTAATTTTTATTGTAATTTTTTAAAGTTATAAATAAAAAAACACCTCTAATACACTTTCATTTAAGTAATTTATTGCATTTTTATTTATTATGAAAGTATAAATTGCGCAACATAGTTTTACTCGGATATTTTCAGATTTTCCCTAGTTTAAAGTTCTTCAAAATTTTATTGAAATCTGCCTGCTGCAATATTATTAGCACTTATTCTGCGTTTCAAAATTGGCAAGTAATGAGATTTGCATCTCCACTTGAATAAAATCACTAGCGAGTACAATATTCCGGAATTGGTTGTGAAAATATATATTTTATTGTATAGAAAAATGCAATACTTGAAATGCTGCAAGCAATAGATTTAAAACACAAATTGCAATACAATTTATTATTCACTTCTAATTTATTAGAAAGTTGGTCATAAATAATACTGCAGTAAAGTTTAATAAATATTGTTTTAAATTTCGTTGACAATATTAAAATTATTTTATAAAGTGGGCATATATTTTCCAATTTATAAATATAATATTTATTGCCGTTTTATAATCAAGTTTTCTGTCGAAGACCTATGTATCAATGGGACACATAATTCAATGAATACGCTGAAAAAGTGCTCGTCGTAAATAATTCAGGGAACCCTAAAAATTTATTGTTGAAAGATATATGTGAAAAAAGTGCTTGGCGGGCACGGTTTATAAATTTGATGAAAATTTCGCGTACAATAAAGAGGAACAACTGAAACTACAATGAGGTCGCATGCAAAGAAGACAATAAAATGCCCCCGCCTTTGCGGACAATACTAATTACCATTGCGCTACGCAACTGAATCATAAATACGAATAACAATTAGAATTGTAGATGTAATATGCAAAAATGAAAGAAAAAATGTGAACCTGCTGTGTTGAATAAATCAAGGGGCGTACGCTTTTGATTAAAATAATAATTATAATTTTTTAGTTTTGTCTATTTAATTGATTAATTTTATTATGTTTTTGTTTGTGGTACACTCTTTACTTTTATTCGTCTGTAGATGCGGTATAGTAAAAAAAATATTTTTTTTAATTCTTTTAAATCAACAGAATTTTTGTAACAAAATTATTAAATTTCTTTTTGAAATACAATGTAATACATGTAATAAAGAAATTCATTAATACTATATTTTAACTGCCTACTATACTTTTTGTAAAAACGGCGGTAACTATGAAATTTTAAGGAACATATATTTTTGTTGCAGTTTTGGATAGTTAGTCAAAAATAAATGATAATCACACTAAATTTTAAACCACATCTTTAATTCTACATGTTCAAAACAAAATATTTATTTGGTAAAAATTCACCAGTGTTAAAAATAGCTCTGTTCTTGTAAACAAGCAAAAAATATCTTTCAAACATTAAAATTCTTCAATTACAACGTCTTCTGTCGTTTTAGTTTGCTGTGACTTTTTACCATATTACTCGACATTTTACAAAATGTTTTTAAGATTTTAAAACAATATTTTTACATTTTGATTACTCGCTTGACATTTTCAAATTCTTATTAACATTTTTGACAATTTGCAATAATTTTTTACAAAAAGTTATTCTCATATTTAAATATTACGCAACATAGCTCAAACATTTTTTTATGTTTATTTAAATCTTTTGTGAAATTTTATAATAGCCATTGACAAACATTTTAAAACATTTTATTGCAATGTCTACGGCATTTTGAAAACAATTTGTGGATAAACGTCCGACCGCAAAGAAAACTACTAATGAATTTCTTTCACAAATAATTTTATCTTAATGTTTGTATTCAATACATTTTGAATATTATTAGAATATAGAATAAAAAATAAGAGTTTTTATTTTAAGATTTAAAAGTTTGATCTATAAGAGTACCCTCGAATACGAATAGAATCGTATAATACTAAAAAAGTTGCTCATAAATACATACAGGGTGTTACATTTTAGAACGTTAGTAGATCAGATTAAGATCTGATGTACTAACGTTCTAAAATGAAAAATTAATATAAATGTATGTTCAGAAAAGTTTGGTTTTCTTTTTTTTTTTCACTTTTTATCTAAAATTTGTACTACAATTAGTAAATTATTATAATTTAGATATCTCTGATATGCACTGTGATTATTTGTTTTGTTGGCAATAATGTTAAACGAGCCAGGCATATTTATCGAGAAAGGTATCCTACTTGTGTTGTTCTGGATAATAAAAGATTTACAAACATTGATCAGAGTCTGTCTGAATATGGCTGAATTTAACAAAGAACCTCCAAGTGAAGACGTCGTACTCTTAAAACACCGTAAGTTCAGGAAGCTGTCTTACAAAAGATCCAAGAAATTCTAGAAAGTAATATGTCAAAAATTGGCAGTACATTAAATATCTGCTACAGTTTGTTGTTTCTTGCCACCTACAGAGAATTTCGGTACTTCTTTTGCCAAATTTTTTTTTTATAAGGAATTGTACAGAATCCTCAACAAATAATGGAAATTCTGTTTACGGATAAGACTAATTGCTTTAGAGAAACATTTAAAAAAACTTATAATAATTATATTTGGGTAAAAAAAATCAGATATACGAATGTTAATGAATAATTACACTTAACGTATGGGTCGATATTTTTGGCGATGCGTTAATAAGAACATTTTGTTTACCAGGACGCTTTAATGGATATTTCTAGCGCGATTCTTTTAACTTAAGTTTCTGTTCAAGTATCAACTTGATAATGACCTTCACAAGTCGAAACTTAAGTCGCTAATATATTGATTTTCAATAAATAAATTAGGGCTGTGCAATAATACGTAACACACGAGAAATGGCTGAAAGAGTTCGTAGATCGATGAGAAGAACAGAAGTCTATGGAAGGTAGACATTAACAACAATTTTGAAAACTTTGCAACGATATAAAGCGTCTTGCCCTAGCCTCACCACCAGTGTCCAAAAAATATTGTATAAACTTAATGCACGGTACTTCTAGATATTTCATATTACAAAGCCACAAATCGGTAACTTCTTCCATCTTAAGTAAAGCAAACAACAACAGTAGCCATTGTCAATGTATCTAGGTTTATAGTCATACTTGTGCACATTAGCAAATAATTTAATAAATAATAAACTAGTTTTTCTTTATGGGAAATGTTTAGTTTATCACAGCAATCAAATACACCACGATTACTATGCCCAAATGCATTGTTATCTACCAAAAATATATGTTTTGTGCAATGCATATTGAGAACAATATAACAATCAATTTAATAATTAATTCAAATCAAAATTAGAGCAGTTTACTTTGCTATGAATCATCAATGACTCACCAAAACCTAATGACATTAACATAAAAAGTTATTCTTGTTGGCAATAAATTACTATATATCACGTTCTATATCCTAGTAAATAATTTTTGCCAAAACTGTTGGCCAAACAAGACAGCAATTCCATAAAATTATAAACGTAACTGCGCTGTTTTTTCTAATAGCTCTTACAGTTGCAGCCAATCTTGACACAAAAACGTGAGTTGTTTAAACAATGATCAAAAATAGTTGGTGCGGAATAACAATCGTTAAAGTTGAAATATTTTATATGAAAGATATAATGTCATTATTAAAAAACACTATTAAAATTTAATTTTATTAAAATCCATCATTATCATAGTTCGTTATAAGTTAACATTGTTATTGTA
>JARJEC010151310.1:0-12598 GCA_030264575.1 Tachinus sp. AB-2021 | reverse complement strand
GAGGAGGAAGAGGAGAGTGTTCGGCATTACCTTTGCCAATGCCCCTCTCTATCCGCAACACAATTGCTATTCTTAGGCCGACCTTTTTTTGATGACCTCTCTGACCTCGCATCACTAGATGCGCGGACTCTCATAAGGTTCATTCATGGCTCAAAATGATTTGAAATCCCCTGAGGAGGGTTGTATCTTTAAGTCTTGAGTACTAGTTACTAGTGGTAACACAACGGGCCCATCTGAGGCTTATGTGGGCATTGGCTGCCACTTATACCTAACCTAACTTATCTCCGATGCATTTGCTATATTATATGCTGATGACACCACGCTGGCTCTAAAACATGCCAATAAAGATGTACAATTTATGGAAGATCTGAAAAAAGAAATACTAAAATGGTTCACTTGTAACGAGCTTTGCGTAAATTTAGCAAAAACCAACATATTGACGTTCTATATTTTGAAAAATGTTCAATAATTTTGTATGAAATATTTCACATATTTTTTGAAACGATAGGTAAAATCATTTATTTGAGATTTTATCGGTAATCTATAAACATGTGCAACAAACTGTCGCATAAAGGCCGTAAATAATAGATTCGGAAAATTTCCATAAATCGACCTTATTTTCATACACAATAATCGTTGGTTTATTTTTAATCCCGTTTAGAAAATTATAATAATCAATAAGAATATTAATCATAACACGGCGGTTTTTCTCTCCCCCAAACGTCTCACCCTTGTATTTTAATTAAAATTGCAATTTTATCGCACGCGACCCATTAAAATATTAATGAAGCCATGGCCGATACCCGCATGCAACATTTTATTATTTTCTATTAATTTTCCAACGACGAAAAAATATAACGCGGCCTCCCCCGCCGCGCTTTATTTATTATTTTTTTAACAGCGCAATCGTTAACGAATCGCAAATATTACCAATTGATTTTGCGAATATCATTATTTTATCCATGCGGCCGACTACGAGAATAAATTATTTCTGGGTCGAATTAAAAAAAAAAATTAGAAGGGAAGGGAAATACGTTTTTGTTCTACGTATTTACAGCTCCCGATCAAAAGCTCGTTTTATCTTCTCAATTTACAAGCCGGTGCTGGGAATATCGGCAAGTGGTCGCATTTATATTTTACAATGGAAGTCTTAAATTAGCATCAGTAATTCTATTGGGAGTGGATTAATTCGCTACTCCGTTGATTAAAGTGGATTTTTAATAATCATTTAAATGCAAATTTTAAAAAAAGTTGCCGATAATTAAGAGTAGATATATTAAGTAAGTAAAATCACGAAAATTATTTATTAAATCGGACTAGTTTCGACCAAGTGCCTGCTCATCATCATGCGGTGATAGAAAGAAATGTATTTGTTTCTATACAAATATATACATTCCATACAAATATATTTGTTTCTATAACCAGGTAATTGGTCCGGTTTAATAAATATTTTTCTTGATAAAACAATTATTTGTTTCTATCACCGTATCATGATGAATGAAGATGAAAATTTTGTTTTCCACAACCTCTTCATCGACATACGTTGATCGAGTACATTTTATTTATTTTTAATTTCTACAAACTGTGGCAAAATTATACAAAATAAATTTAAAAAAAATAGCAAAACGTTACAAAACTCCTCAAACATCATCAAAATATATAAAAAATAAGTGCGAAACGTCAAAATTGCTTGCAACATGTCCAAAAACGTTTGCTAAATGTCAAATGTTGCAAGATTTTACAAAATGTGCGAACAAATAATTGCAGAAACATTTGCAAACCGATCACATTTGAAAATTTTTGCAAGAAAAGAAGTTTTTCGAACTTCTACCGGCTGATTGCAAAACATCTTGAGACATTTGCAAAATGTTACACGTTTCCGTATTTAATAAAAGATGCATTTTTGAAGGACGTCACAAAATATTCGAAAATTGTTTCTATATGAAAATTGTAAATAATAATTATTTATAAATAAAACAACTTTTTATATATTTTATCAAAAAGGATGGTTTCGACCTCCACTATGTGGTACTTCATTATTAGAAATAAATAAAACATAGTAATTTTTATTTTACGAAAATATTTATTAAACCGGACTAGTTTCGACCAATTACAAATTTGTTTCTATCACCGTATGATGACATTTGGTCGAAACTAGTCCAGTTTAATAAATATTTTTCGTGATAAGATATATAAAAAGTTGTTTTATTTATTATAATGCAACATCACAAAGTATAGGTTACCACCATTCAATTTTTAAAAATTAAGTAGATATGGCAACAACGTATAGCAATGAAATTAGTCTCTGAATATCTGGCAACAATGTTAGTTTTTTGCACGAAATGACAAATGTATCAAAATATGTGCAATAAACTTAAAAAAATCATGTTAAAAAAAGTTTATTTTTTTAAATAATTAATTATAAGCAGATTTAGCATCAAATTTTGAAACATGTATTTAGTTGGACAAAATTCTCATTGTCTGCAAACAACAAAAACTTTCACGAAATATTAAAAGTATTAAAAAAAAAATTAAAATGCTATTGCATCACATCTGCGATGTTCCGGTAACAAATTCCGACTTCTTTTTAAAACACCCGAATATTTCACAGCTTCTTTTTTATTAATATTTATATCAATTTATTGGCAAACTTTCCAGCCATAACTGTTAAAAACTTTACGTCTTCTGGGCGATTGGGGAGAAATGTGTTGCGGGGCACTTCCTCCGCAGATTTTTATAGGAAACGCCGTCGTAAATTTCCTCCGCTATTTTAAGCGAAAAAAAAAACAAATGGCATAAAAAGCGAATTCAAGCTGTTATAATAATGCAAATATTGCCCGGAGAATATTTTTATTGCGAAAAAAAAAAATCGTAATGACGCAACACGGAAATATTGATTGGTCTCTTGAATTGTAGCAACATTTATTTTCTCCCGGAATTTTCGCGAGCAAAATATTTTAAATGTTTTCAAAATATTTTCAATATATTACAAAATGTTATTCATTGTATTTTATTAAATTATTTTGGAATATACTTTACCAGATATTAAATTCTTTGTCGCAATTTTGATCGAATGAAACACTTACCTGAAACAAAAAGGAATAATAATATAAACATTTTTTTTAACAAATTTATTCAATTTAAAAGCAACAGTATCACCTTCTTCATAATTAGTAATTTTTTGAGGCATTTCTCGACTTTTTGATATTTCACATCATTTTTATATATTTTTTTCCATTTAAATAATTTTTAATATATATTATAAATAATAAAAATTACTATGTTTTTAACCACAAAAATTATATATTTATTAATAAATAAATAATTTAAAAACATTACTATGTTTTTTAACCACAAAATTTATTTATTGAACAATAAATAATTAATTTGAAAAAACTACTATAATTTTCAACCACAAAAATTGTTTATTCATTAATAAATAAATAATTTTAAAAAATTACTATGTTTTTAACAACAAAAATTATTTATTGTTCAATAAATAAATAATTTTTAAAAAATACTATAATTTTTCAGCACACACATTATTTATTCATAAATAAATAAATAATTTCTAAAATATTACTATGTTTTTTATCCACAAAAATTATTTATTGATCAATTAATAAATAATTTAAAAAAGTTACTATGTTTTTTAACCACAAAAATTATTTATTGATCAATAAATAAGTAATTTTTAAAAAATACTGTAATTTTTAACCACAAAAATTATTTATTCATTAATAAATAAATAATTTAAAAAAATTACTATGTTTTTAACGACAAAAATTATTTATTAATCAACAAAAATAAATAATTTAAAAAAATACTATCATTTTTAAGCACAAAAATTATTTATTCATTAAAAAATAAATAATTTTGAAAAAATTACTATGTTTTTTAACCACAAAAAATTATTAATTTATCAATAAATAAATAATTTTTTAAAAATACTATAATTTTTAACCACAAAAATTATTTATTTAACAATAAATTTTTTTTTTTAAAACTGTATTTTTTAACAACAAAAATTATTTATTTGTTAATAATAAATAATTAAACATAATAATTAACCAAAATTACTGTATTTTGAACCACAAAATTTATTTATTTATTAATAAATAAATAAATATAATAGTTTTAAAAAAATACTGTATTTTTTAACCACAAAAATTAATTATTTGCTAATAAATAAATAAATATAAATTTTGTTAAAAATTACTGTATTTTTTAACCACAAATATTATTTATTAAACAATAAACAAATAATTTTTAAAAATATAATTTTTAACTACAAAAATTATTTATTCATTAATAAATAAGTAATTTTAAAAAAATTACTATGTTTTTAACCACAAAAATTATTTATTTATTAATAAATAAATAAATATAATAATTAAAAGAAAATTTCTGTATATTTAAACAACAAAAATTATTTATTTAGTAATAAATAAATAAAAGAAGAAATAAATAAAATATTAATTTAAAAAAATTACTGTATTTTTTAACCACAAAAATTATTTATTTAACAATAAATAAATAATTTAAAAAAACTGTATTTTTAAACCACAAAAATTATTTATTTGTTAATAAATAATTAAATATAATAATTTAAACAAAACTGTATTTTATAACCACAAAATTTATTTATTTGTTAATAAATAAATATAATAATTTAGAAAAAATACTGTATTTTTTAACCACAAAAATTATTTATATGTTAATAAATAAATAAATAAATAAATAAATAAATATAATAATTAAAAAATACTGCATTTTTTAACCACAAAAAATATTTATTTGTTAATAAATAAATAAATATTTATTTGTTAATAAATAAATAAATAAATAAATAAATATAATAATTTAAAAAAATTACTATATTTTTAACCACAAACATTATTTATTTGTTAATAAATAAATATAACAATTTAAAAAAAACTCAATTTTTTTATTTCAATTTTTTTTAATTATTATATTTATTTAGTTATTGATAAATAAATAATTTTTGTTGTTAAAAAATACAGTAATTTTTTTATTACTATATTTATTTATTTATTAATAACTAAATATTTTGTGTGGTTAAAAAATACAGTAATTTTAACTACAAAAATTATTTATTTATCAATAAATAAATAAATATAATAATTTAAAAAAAACTCAATTATTTAACTACAAAAATTATTTATTTATTAATAAATAAATAAATAAATATAATAATTAAAAAAATACAAAATTTTTAACCCCAAAAATTATTTATTTATTAATAAATAAAATAAATGTAATAATTTAAAAAATACTATATTTTTTAACTACAAAAATTATTTATTTATTAATAAATAAATAAATATAATAATAAAAAATTACTGTATTTTTTAACCACAAAAATTATTTATTTATTAATAAATAAATATAATGATTAAAAAAAATACAATATTTTTTAACCACAAACAGTATTTATTTGTTAATAAATAATTAAATATAATAATTAATAAAAATTACTGTATTTTTTAACAACAAAAATTATTTATTTATTAATAAATAAATAAATATAATAATAAAAAACTACTGTATTTTTTAACCACAAACATTTTTTATTTGTTAATAAATAATTAAATTTAATAATTAACAAAAATTCCTGTATTTTTTAACCACAAAAATTATTTCTTTAGTAATAAATAAATAAATATAATAATTTTAAAAAATTCTGTATTTTTTAATAAATAAATAAATATAATAATTAAAAAAATACAATATTTTTTAACCACAAAAATAATTTATTTGTTAATAAATAAATATATATATATAATAAGTAAAAAGAAATACTGTATTTTTTAACCACAAAAATTATTTATTTATTAATAAATAAATAAATATAATAATTAAAAAAAAACTATATTTTTATCTACAAAAATTATTTATTTGTTAATAAATAAATAAATATAACAATTTAAAAAAAACTATATTTTTAACGACAAAAATTATTTATTTGTTAATAAATAAATAAATATAATAATTTTAAAAAAATACTGTATTTTTTAATATTATTATTATTATTAATATTCTTCAATATTTTAAAATATTTTTCCTCTGGTTTCTATAACATTTAAATAAACACTTCGGTATTTTTCCACATTATTGAGGTAGATTATAATATCGTCATATATGTTATTAGTTAGCGTGCAATAAAGCCGGATTGATTCTATCCGACGCAGACAATTGCTCGATCAAAGCGTCGACAAAATTGACATTGAGCTGCCATAATCGCAGCTCATTAATAATCGCAAGTAAGGGGAAGCCTAAGGATTATTATCCACTTATGTAATATGTGAGGATTTGCAAAACGTAACATATTGCATTAAATGTATTACACTTGACATGGTTCGGATAATTATTGTTTGCTGAGGGAAGGGCGCAAAGTGGGAATTTTATGCGCCCCTCTTGAAGGCGCACCATTAATTCCAATGTCGGAAACACAAAGAATTAGAATGTTATAATTATTAAATGATTACTACGTCATTAATCCAATTGAAATAAATATTTTAAAAAATTCACCTCGGAAGGGGATCGAACCCATCGAAAGGTTACGGGTTCGATCCCCGTACGAAGTGAATTTTTATCTCCATTTGAAACATTTACTTCAAATGGAGTAATGAAAATAATAAAAATTCAGCTCGGATGGGGATCGAACCCATAATCTTTGGATTTCATGCCGACTTTTTTTTTCAATTTTAAAGATTTTATTAACTTTGAATGCATTACAAAAAGCGAATAATTTCATGTGAGAGTTATTTCCTGTTCCTTGAACTTATATAACTATTCTAAATATATATGAAATAATTCGCTAGTAAGGTTTAGATATATACAATTCTTTCCAAACAATTTTAACTAAATCGTGGGAAATAAGTCACGCAAGACGATTGCCTTCTGTTTAAGGAATTTCATGCCGACTGCTCTACCAATTGAGCTACGAAGGCATCTCAATTGGCATTGGTTTTATGTTTTACAGCCACGTCAAAGTCAATATTCTAAAACACCCATTACATGATATGCTTACAGTTGCACTATTAAAGTAAAATCGTTTAAAAATAATAATAGTAATAGATCATGGATAGATATTGAAGTTAAAAACTCAAATATGTGAGTTTATGAATTGGTGAATTGGTGAGTTGATGAATTGGTGAATTAGTCAGTTGGTGAGTTGGCGAATTGAATATCGGAGATTTAAACAAACTAAGTACCCAGCTAAAATAAAACACACACAATTAATAAAAGAAAAAAAAAAAATATTACCAATCAAAAATATGTGATGCAACAAACAAAAGTAAGGCTGCGTGGCAAATAACAAAAAAACTCACCACAAAAAAAAGATCAAACAATCCAAGATATTAAACTGAAACATGGCAATGGCCACATTGCAAAGCCTATTGATATTGCAAATAAGTTCAATACTTGAAGAAAACAGCTATAGATATTCCTGCAACAAATATGATTAACGGCAATAACATATCAGTTAATGAGTCATCAATGTTTGCAGAGCCATTTACCATTCAGGAAATATGCAAGATACACAAACTAAAAAATTCATATTCCAAGGGATCAGATAATACACCCAATATAATCTTAAAACGAATCCCAAATCAAATATGTGAACCATCGACACATTTAATTAATACATCAATACAAACAACTAATCTTAAACCTTTTACGGCGGAGAAATAAAAATTCGTAATGTACTTATGATTTCTTTTCGTTCATAATAAAAGTATTATTATTATTATTATTATTATTATTATCATTCAGTAGCTTAGAGCTTATCCTACTCTACCAATTGAGCTACTGAGGTACTTTAGTTGGTATCTCATTTCCAAAACGTTACCAATTGACCTACTAAGGTACTTTATTTGGTATCTCATTTCCAATACTCTACTAATTGAGCTATTGAGGCACTTTAATTGGTATCTCATTTCCAATAATCTATCAATGGAGCTATTGAGATACTTTAATTGGTATCTCATGTCCAATACTCTACCAATTGAGCTATTAAAGTACTTTAATTGGTATCTCATGTCCAATATTCTACCAATTGAGCTGCTGATGTATTTTAATTGGTATCTCTTGTCCAAAACTATACCAATTGTGCTACTAAGGTACTTTAATTGGTATCTCATTTCCAATATTCTACCAATTGAGCTATTGAGGTACTTTAATTGGTATCTAATGTCCAATATTCTACCAATTGAGCTGCTGATGTATTTTAATTGGTATCTCTTGTCCAAAACTCTACCAAATGAGCTACTAAGGTACTTTAATTGGTATCTCATTTCCAATACTTTACCAATTAAGCTATTGAGATACTTTAATTGGTATCTCATGTCCAATATTCTACCAATTGAGCTTTGGGGTACTTTAATTGGTATCTCATGTCCAATATTCTGTCAATTGAGCTGCTGATGTACTTTTATTGGTATCTCTTGTCCAAAACTCTATCAATTGAGCTACTAAGGTACTTTAATTGGTATTTCATTTCCAATACTTTACCAATTGAGCTATTGAGATAATTATTATTACTTTTTGTTCCAATTGATATATTTTTCAAATTAAGTTATTATAATAATTACATAATACTGACTACGCCATTACTCCTTTTAAAATAAATGTTTAAAAGAATCATCTAGGGTGAGGATCGAACCCATAACCTTTGGATTACATGTTTAATATTCTATCAATTGACCTATTGGGGTAATTATTATATTTTTTTGTTTTATTGATATATTTTTAAAACTAAGATATAATTATTAAATAATTACTACGCTATTACTCAATTTAGAAATAAATGTTTGAAAGATTTACCTTGGGTGGGGATTGAACCCACAACCTTTGGATTACATGTACAATACTCTACCAATGAAGCTACTGAGCTAATTATTATTTAATAATCATAATATCTTAATTTCAACTTAGGCTCTATTTGAAAAATTTAAATTGTAAATTATTATTATTTACAGTATTCGTGATATATTTTTATTTTTGCTTAATTTCACCGGTCAACACTCTTGTTGTTTTTTTGTAAATAGAAGGTAAAAAATCGGATATGAACCAGTTTTGTCTGGGCAAAAGATAACAAGTTGGATTTGGATTAAAACCGTTTATTTTTAAATTTGACAAAATCGGGTTGGAAATGGGAAAACTGCGGATGGGTAGGGGGTTACCTATTTAACACACAGGTTAAATAGAAGATTCACAGATAAAAATAAGTTGGTCGATTTTTATGTTGGTTTAAAATATAAAAATAACAAAATAATAAACAAAAATTATAACAGTAACAATTAACAAAAATAATAACAGAAACAATTAACAACAAATATTAACAGTAACAATTAACAAAAATAATAACAGTAACAATTAACAAAAATAGTAACAGTAACAATTAACAAAAAATAATAACAGCAACAATTAACAAAAATAATAACAGTAACAATTAACAAAAATATTAACAGTAAAAATTAACAAAAATAATAACAGGAAGAATTAACAAAAATATTAACAGTAACAATTAACAAAAATAATAACAGTTACAATTAACAAAAATAATAACAGTTACAATTAACAAAAATAATAACAGTTACAATTAACAAAAATAGTAACAGTAACAATTAACAAAAAATAATAACAGTAACTATTAACAAAAATAATAACAGTTACAATTAACAAAAATATTAACAGTAACAATTAACAAAAATAATAACAGTAACTATTAACAAAAATAATTACAATAACAATTAAGAAAAATAATTACAGGAACAATTAACAAAAATAGTAACAGTAACAATTAACAAAAAATAATAGCAACAACAATTAACAAAATTAATCACAGGAACAATTATCGTTCTCATTATCACGTTGATGATGATAGTTAGAAGCATGGCCGTCTTAAATGGAAGGGTCTTTAAAGTTTTTTGTGGATAGGTTTAAAGGCAGACTTGAATTAAGATTTTATAAAATCTCTTTTTTTCTTCAAGGGAGGACGCTTTCTATCTCTACCTTCATTTTCATTTCTAATTTCTTGTTCTAGTTGTTCTAGTTGTTCTAGTTGTTCTAGTTGTTCTAGTTGTTCTAGTTGTTCTAATTGTTCTAGTTGTTCTAGTTGTTCTAGTTGTCCTAGTTGTCCTAGTTGTAAATGGGGAACACTGTCGGCAAATATCTGGGCACCTTCTTCCGGATAGGGGTCTGTTTTTTCTATCTAGAGCACGTTAGATTTACCACATTAGATTTTTATTTTCTGTGGTTGACCGTTGTTTTGCTAACTCATTTTTTTCCGAGGGCTTTGGTAACTTGTCGGTAGCGGATGAGATTTTTTATCTCTGGAGGCTGACCCAATTATTGTGTCTAGTAGAAGAGGGCTTGGTAGCTTTGTCATTGAAATGGAAATTTTGTTGGTTAGGTTTTCAATGGCAAAATTAAGATGAACGGCGGTTTAGTAGTCTGCCCATGTTTTCTTTCAGAAAGTGCGAGAAAAGAAATCAGTCTGTTCTATGAACGTTCCTTTCTTTCCTCTGGGTTACCCTCCACCAAAAATTTTTTAATAAAATTTGGTTGCGATCCGAGTTCATGGTCGGTAAATTTGTTTGTAGTAGCATGCGGAAAAGTATCTTTTGAGCTTGCAGTAAGGAAAAGAAAATTGGAAGCCGGCTTGGGAACATAGTCGTTCTGAATCAGTAACAATTCTTCAAAACCGATGACTCAAAATTAAATTTCAATTGATTATTAGCGTTCTAGTGCATTTTATGCATTTTTGAGAAGTAAAATTAACATTAATTGAATTCGGTATATTCATCCCGAACAAACAAATCAACAAAAATTTTGTTAATTTGACAAAAAATTTGTTAATTTAACAAAAATAATGTTAATTCAACAAAAAAATTGTTAATTCAACAAAAAAATTGTTAATTCTACAAAAAAATTGTTAATTTAACGAAAAAATTGTTAATTCAACAAAAAAATTGTTAATTTAACAAAAAAATGCTAATTTAACAACAAATTTGTTGATTTAACAAAACAATTGTTAATTTTACAAAAAATTTGTTAATTCAACAAAAAAATTGTTAATTTAACAAAACAATTGTTAATTTAACAAAAAAATTGCTAATTTAACAAAAAAAATTGTTGATTGAACAAAAAAATTGTTAATTTAACAACAAAATTGCTAATTTAACAACAAAATTGCTAATTTAACAACAAATTTGTTGATTTAACAAAACAATTGTTAATTTTATAAAAAAATTGTTAATTCAACAAACAAAATGTTAATTTAACAATAAAATTGCTAATTTTACAAAAAATTTGTTGATTTAACAAAACAATTGTTAATTTTACAAAAAAAATTGTTAATTCAACAAAAAAAATTGTTAATTTAACAAAAAAATTGCTAATTTAACAAACAAATTATTGATTGAACAAAAAAATTGTTAATTCAACAAAAAAAAATTTAACAAAAAATTGCTAATTTAACAAAAATTTGTTGATTAACAAAACAATTTTTAATTTTACAAAAAAATTGTTAATTTAACAACAAAATTGTTAATTCTACAAAAAAATTGTTAATTTAACGAAAAAATTGTTAATTCAACAAAAAAAATGCTAATTTAACAAAAAAAATTGTTGATTGAACAAAAAAATTGTTAATTTAACAAAAAAATGGCTAATTTAACAAAAAGTTTGTTGATTTAACAAAAGAATTGTTAATTTTACAAAAAAATTGTTATTTCAACAAAAAAATTGTTAATTCTACAAAAAAAGTTAATTTAACGAAAAAATTGTTAATTCAACAAAAAAATTGTTAGTTTAACAAAAAAAATGCTAATTTAACAAAAAAATTGTTGATTTAACAAAACAATTGTTAATTTTACAAAAAAATTGTTAATTCAACAAAAAAAATTAATTTAACCAAAAAATTGCTAATTTAACAAAAAAATTGTTGATTTAACAAAACAATTGTTAATTTTATAAAAAAATTGTCAAATCAACAAAAAAATTGTCAATTTAACAATAAAATTGCTAATTTAACAAAAAAATTGTTGATTTAACAAAACAATTGTTAATTTTACAAAAAAAATGTTATTTCAACAAAAACATTGTTAATTCTACAAAAAAAAATTAATTTAACAAAAAAATTGCTAATTTAACAAGAAATTTGTTGATCTAACAAAACAATTGTTAATTTTACAAAAAAATTGTTAATTCAACAAAAAAATTGTTAATTTAACAAAAAAATTGCTATTTAACAAAAAAATTGTCGTTTCAATATATATTATAATCTAATAAAAAAATGTAAATTTAACAAAAAAATTGATAATTTAACAAAAAAATTGTTAATTCAACAAAAAAGTTTATTTAAATTAAAAACACTTAATTTAATCACATAAATATGTTACATTTAAGAAATTGTCAAAGACATTTTATATTAAGATTTCTCTCATAAAAGAAAATAATAATAAAGCTGATATTCGAGATTACGGCAGAAAGTGAATTATAGCACGCAAGGATTTCCATTTATTATGAGATATGCGCGATCCTACTACCGGAAAAGAAGATTTATTTT